>BMAW01052087.1:0-26127 GCA_019974015.1 Nephila pilipes | reverse complement strand
ATATATATATATATATATATATATATATATATATATATATATATATATATTACTATTTTTGTGTTGTTTTATTGTGAATTCACTCTTTTATTTACTACATCATATTTTACAGAAAACTTTATAAAATCGTCTGCGTTAAAAATTAACTTTTAATTGATTTTTAACTGCACAACTCTCTTCGGACTAGAATAAAATTGTATTGAATCTAATTAAAAGTTATGCGAATTATTTGATTTCTGTTATCTCTATAACTCAAATTTAATATGACATGATGAATTCAGTTTAAACAAATTCATTTGCTTTTATTCGACATTACTCTTAAGAACTTTAATAATTCGATATGACTGATATGCTGAATAATTTTAATTCTTTTAAAAATCAGCTGAAATAAAAAATAGATTTTCGAAAATACAGCCTCCATGATTCTATTAAATTCGCCAGTATCACAAATTTCACGAATTGAATAAGAGTATTACCATTCTGAAGCCTTTCAGATCAAGAAAACACGTAATTTCACTCCTTTTCCTAACATCCACACTACTCCAAGTGAGCAATCTGAAATGTGAGAGTAGAAGTTTATTGGTGCAAACGCCTAATTGGTTATACTGCGTCAAAAGATGTGTGTCTGTGATCCAGATATTAGAAAAACAAAAGTAGAAATTTTGTTGACAAGAAGGTGGGTTCAAAACAGAGAAGGATCGCTAAGGTATCCCGGGGGCGCGTTACCCATGTTTACCAAAGACAGTAAACCCCATGGGAAAGGAAAAGATCGCTAGGGCATCTCGGGATCATGGTGCCCGTTCTTACCAAAAGAATTTAAGATTGTGAGGAGTGAGAAATTTGAGGTTGAGTATAAAGGGAAGTGGCCATCATAATTCTTCACGATGGATTTAAGTAGAATTGGAACCCAAACCGATGATCTATACATGGCTATTAGCCTATGACTGACTTGCAAATAATCCCAATCTGAACATAATGTTATAAAAAGATGAACTTTTATTAAAGCTTCTAAATACACAAAAATACAATAAAATTGTAAATGATTGTACCAAACACCTCAATGACTGATAACTTCATTTGAATATTTAACAAAATTAAAAAATTATGTCAGATAATTTTTGAGTGGTGCTGACAAATAATTATTATAGATATAAATATTAAATATTTTGAAAGGCACATCTCTCTCTCTCTCTCTCTCTCGAATATGTATTGTAAAGTTTTTGCAGGGTTTTGACAGCAAAACAAAAAATTTAATAACTCGATTCTACTTTTATTTGAATATCTTTCTAAATTTATCACTGTTTTAAATATTTTTTTAAACCGAACACACACAGATATGTACATGTGTGTATGTGTGCGTGCATGCGTATGTGTGTAATTTCATAAATTGGAAATGAGTGTGAAATGTATGTACTGAGAACACGCATGAAAATTGAATAATACTTTTGATTGACGAAAAATTACAAGAAAATATGTTACCTTTCAAAGTATTATAAAAATTTTCTAAATTTCTTTGAATAAGTTTCTTGTAAATATTTTTTCAGAAAATTTTGCCCTCTCAAAAGCTGCTTTCATATTTCCGCACTAGATGGCAGCATATATCAGACATAAATTTTTAATGGTATCGACGAGTGGAGAACAAGCATTTACTGTGACATCAAAAAATGTGGTTGCATTTTAATTATTATCTAACAAAGAACCTCTTTTTATCCTTTAAAGAACAAAGAACTTTTTATCTATTTTAATTTTTATCTATCTTATCTCAGTTCTCAGAGTCTTTCGCATACATGAAATAAATTTTTTTGCATTAAACTTAATAATGGATATTGCCTAAAATTAAAAGTTTATTTAAAACAACATTCGGAACTTTAACCTCTGTGTTAAGAATGAGACAAACAATTATTTTCAAAAAATAGTTCAGTTATTTAGTTATTTTTAATCGAATAAAAGTATTCGACTTCCATTATATTTGGAGCAAGAGATTTAAATATCGATTTTGACTGGTTTTCCAATTTTGTATTGATAAAATTATATATCATATATTATTTCATTAACATTGTAAAAAAAAAAAAAACGATTTTAATATATTAGCGTGAAATCTCTTAAAGTATTTCAAATTATCTCTTAGACTTAACGAAAAAAAAAAATCCTTTCTACAGCATATATAGAATGAATTTTCAAAAAAAAATCTTGCATTAACAATTACTTGAATAAAATTATAAATTTCAGTTATATAATTATTTAAATTTGTAAGGGATCCATATATATAAAACATTCCATAACTTTAAATACAAAATCTGAAATTTTGAAAGCATGGTACTCTCTTTCTCTCTACCAGAGGAAAATTTCTAAAATTTGGTGGGAAGCTTATAAATGAAATTAAAAACAAAATTACTTTTTAGAAATTAACCTACAACTCAAATAATCGACCCTTCTACCAAATATACCCAACTTAGAAATAAGACTTTTTTTTTTTTTTTAATGAAGAAGAGAAATTTCAAATCATTATTGAAGCCAAATTTATCTTTAATAATAGTGTCTTATGAAAAAGAAAAAGCAAAGTAAGAAAAGAAATTTTATTTAAGAAAATCGATACATTTTATAAAGAAACTATCCAATACAGAATAAAATTTTTTGAAACAAATAGTTACGAATGAAATATATCAACAGAAGACATAGTAAGTTGAACATTTAGAAGTAAGTTAGAAATTTGAAATTAAATTTAAAGTAGGAAAATGTCTAATTTTCGAAGGAGTAATTGTTTATTGTTGGGAATATAAGGAAATGATACTTTCATCAATTGATTTAAAATTATATTCAAATATAAGAATTTATTTTAAAAAATGCTCAATAATTACAATAACTGCTATAGCAATTAAATAATTTTAAATCCTTCAATTTTTTAAACTTGTGCCTATTTTTGTAAATGAAAAAAGTTTGCAAAATATAATTTTCTTCTTAACTTTCTTATTAGGTTAAAGATTTACTTCACTTTAAAATAATAATAATTGAGAAGAAATTTATTTTGAAACCTTTCTTAGAAAAAATAGTTTAAAAAATTTAATGATTGAAAATTATTTAATTGTTAAAGTTATAATTCTAATTGATGAGTATTTTTATAAATACAGTCTTGCATTTGAAAATAAGTTGAAATAAATTGATGAAAGTATCATTTCTTTAAATTTACTTCAAAATGACTTCTAATTAATTTTTTTTCTGAAATTAAAAAGAAATCATGAAAATTTAAATGCAACATATTTATTCTAAATCATTCCCATTTTCATTCCTCCCCTTCTATCATTGTGAAAATTCCAATCGTTTTCATAGATATTTTTGAATTATGCGCACAAAAAACGAATTCTACATTGCATTCAAGAATTTTTGTTTGAAAAACAAAAGTATGGACATGATGAAAGAAATGAGACAACCTATTTAGCAAAAAAAAAATTATTTATATTTCATCACTCAAGTTTTTTCATTCCTGATTGTTTCATTTTTGAAAGAAAAAAAATTGTCAAGTTGAACAGGATAAAAATACACAAAATAAAATATTATCACTTTAAAACCAACACGCAATGTTTAAAACCGGTGGATATGTGACTATATATATTTATTTATATTTAATATTGCTTTTTTTTTTTTTTTTTTTTTTTTGTAAAGACCAACATTACTCGCTGTTCTCAAGAAAGTGGGTTTTTTTTTTAAGATGAATTTGAATAAGATATCAATCTTCTTCCCTCCCAAGGAATCCGCTTAAAAATACATTTCTGTTTGATTGATTTTTTTTTATTAATGTCGCATTTAGTAACAACACGCAAGAAATATTGGCAACGGATCTCATAATGTTAAACCTCGGGCAAGTGACGAGGACTACACTTCAGCTGGTACACACCTATTTTTCCCATCATCCCAACGCATAAAAATGTATCGTTTCCCCACAACACACAATGTCTTTAATCGTACCACGATTCGAGCCCGCCGATCACCATGAACAAAGCCGGACATCATCCTTCGACAACCGCGACCAGAAAATTTAGCTAAACGTCGCACTCAGTAGTTTGACAGAAACATCTAAACGTGTCACGTGGAAGCAACTCGAGAGCAATACTCGGCAGACCTCGTAATATTGAGCCTCGACGAGGATGATACCTCAGCTGGAACTACTCAAACTTCCACACCAAGTCAATGAGAGGACTTGCAGCCAACATGCAAGGAGTGGCTATTAAATAACGAAACTGACGCCACTATAGAAGTACGCATGCGCCAAACGCCAGCTGTTTAGCGCGAAGCTTTCTCTTTCGAATGCAGTGCCTCTCGTTTCTGGAAACAAATCCGTAAACATATAACTATAGTTGTTGTTGTTTTTCTTCCCTAGAAAAATGGTAAATAAGCAACGAATTGTAGTGAAATTTCTCATGAACTTGGGAAAAACCGCCACTGTTGATAAAACTGTTTGGCAATGAATGTTTATCGTGTGCACGTATTTTTGAGTGGGGGGGGAGGGAAACATTGAAGATGATTCCCGCCCGGGTCGCCCTTCCACGTCAAAAACGGATGGCAATATCGAAAAAAATCATAAATCTGGTTCGATCTGACTGTCGGTTAATTATTCGGTACGATTGCTGAGACTGTAGGAATTCACAAAGAATCCGTACGGCAAATTTTTTCACCATTCCTACGCCGGCTCATTCCACATTGTCTGTCAAGGAGGTTTTAGCCAAATACAGCATCCCAGTGTTAGACCATTCGCCATATCTTGAAGCGGCTGGCGGTTTTCGTTCAGTCGCGGGTTCGATCCTTGGCCGCCAAAGATCCGCCGTATAGCCGGGGCTGATGCACGTTAAATCTGTTCGGGGCCCAAAGTTCTCCCATTGGCGTGGTGTGGAAGTTAGGAGAGGGGGGTGCCAGCTCAGGTGTCATCCTCGTCACTTGACCGTGGTTCAAAATTACGAGGTCCGTCGCCAATAGCCCTCGTGTTTCTTCTAGTGCGACGTTAATAAAAACTAAACTAAAAATCGCCAGATCTTGAGTCATGCGACTTCTATCTGTTTCCTAAATTGAAATCTGCGTTAAAAGGAACAAAATTTGAGACATTGAAGCTGTGAAAGAGAAAGTGACACCTCTCCTGACGATGACAGAAGACTTTCAGCTCTGTTTCGAACAATGGAAGATTCGTATGAAGCGCTGTACATAGAGAGAATGGGTGGATATTGAAGGTGATAAGTAAATATGTACGACATCAAAATAAAATGTTTTACAGCGCCACAGTCTCGTTATTTGCAATTCACATTTAGTAGATTTAAAGAACATCAACCCCTCTACATGACAGGATGCATCAGGTCTCGAACCCACGTCCTGGCAGGAAACTATGCCAATCGCGAGGTCGATACCATAATCGCGGGTGTCGCGGCCATCGCCTAATGTTCAAACACGAGTCACCCATGATAACACTAAGCTGGACATAAGGCTGCGCTGACATTAGGACCTAAACATTTGCTTGTACATATTCTTGAGTAATAAAGAGCTGAAAAGAAGGTCGGTTGGTTTTATTTACGTCGCACAAGAAGCAACACGAGGGATATTAGTGACGGACCTCGTAATTTTGAACTTCGGTCAATCTGAAATATCTAAAAATGTTAACTCCCAGCAAGATTTTGTATTGTCCTGCTATCACAGAACATGTTCATTCCTTTGCCAAATTATTCATGTAGATATTTGCCAATTTATTCAAGTAGATCATGATGGAGATTGTTCATCCCGAATCTACGATGGTTTGCTCTTACGCAATGGGCTGGTTGTCTAGGGGGGTAATTTCGGATTCCATGTAATGTTGTTGATGATATTCAAGGATGAAGCTTGCAGTAGCTTTACTTGTTTATTAGGAGAGATGATGGAGAATGAAAAGTATTTACACTATATGAAAAGTAAGTTGACCAGTTCGTCAGATAAAGATAGATGGCTGCCTCATTTAACCCATATTGGCGATGGGCACTGGAACACGCTCGGGCGTTTGAAGTTTACTTTCAACGCGGGTAGCGAAGGAGAAAAGAAGAGAGAGAGTGGCGGCAAGAGAGAGAAGAGAGAAAACGAAGTGTCACTTAGTTTTGTTCTGGGATAGGTGGCGCTACATGAGCTTATCACATGACTCTGATTCGTGGCGACATCCATTGAGTATCGGAGGAACTGGTTTTACAGTAGATTGAAAAAATAAAATTAATTGCTTAATAATTAGCTGGAAAATCCTACATTCAATATTGTGAAAAGATTATTGCTGTATTAGCCCGAGTGTAACGCAACACCGAACTTAATGCTGCACCAAAATTTTTTATGAGGGTAATTAGAAAAATAAATGATGAATTTTTTTAAATGCGACCCATTCATTTTTTTTACAAAAATTAATTCAAAAAAATATAATTTTGTCAGATAAGCATTTATTTATTATTATTTATTTATTATTATTTACTATGATTTAATAAGAGTTGTTACTTTCCATTCCCTAGACCTCAAATTTAACGTGAGTCAGTATTTTATCGGGAGTACGGGCATCGCAACCACGAGGCACCCCGGTGATATTTTTCTTTCCCATGGGGTTTACTGTCTTTGGTAAACATGGGTAACACACCCTCGGGATATCCTAGCGACCCATCCTATTTTCGACCCCCTTCTTGTCAGCCAATTTTTATCCTTTTTCAATAATTTCACACGTGTAGATCACAGCTGTTTGAAGCAGCATGGCCACATTTGGCTATTGTGCCATTGAAATAATACCACTCACTTGTTTGTCTTCAATTTTTTCTCACGTCTAGATCATAGCATTACCTTGTTGTGCGCAGCATGGCCATGTCTGGTTTTCGTGCTGTTGAAATACTATCACTCACTCGTCTTTTTTCAAATGTCTGGATTACAGCATGACCTTGTTTGGTGCACCTTGACTACATTTGGCTCTTGTACATATAAACTCGACCATCACTCATTTTAACAGGAAATTATTAGTCAAAAAGTACAGTTGTGTTAATATGGTAATAAGTGTATTGAAAAGATGGGGTGGTGAACATATCAAAAATACAACTGCGATGTCTCCAATTCACGCTAATGCCATAGATAGCTGTCTAGTTCCTTTTGTCACTTAAATATGAGTTACAGAAAATTAAAGAAAATGTTTTTTCCTTTTTAAGGACCTAGTAGAATTGACTGATTATTCACAAACGTCTCACTGAGAAGCAACACAAGGGCAATTCGCAACGGACCTCGCAATTCTGAGCCCCAGTCAAGTGACGAGGATGACATCTGATATGGCCTTTTCCTCTCCAAGCTTTCACACCACGAGATGACTTGCGATCTCGATCAGATTTAGCGTGCCTCAGCCCCGATGCCCGTTGGGTCTTTCGTAGCATCAGGGCTTGAATCCACGACTTAAAAAAAATACTGGCCGAGAGTTCTTGCCATGATTAGTAGATTATCGTGACCACACATACAGGATCTCGTGTGAAAGAAGAGCGTCACATCTAATTTAAAAAATACATTTCGTTTGATGTTGTTTTACATAATGATGTATTTCTCAATGCATATACAATAAGATAATAACTCGATGGATATAGGTAAAGGAATTATCTTGAAAATCATTTTTTAACATCAATTTTTTTTTTCAATCCCTCAAACTTTTTGAATTTTTACTTTAAAAAAATAAACAAATTGTGATATATATTTTCCCCTGGTTGGCCTCCCAGAGAACAATGACGAAATCGTTATCCACCTGAATCAACAACTACTATTATTTAATGATTTACCATTATTTGATCATAAGTCACATCTCTCAAATTTTATATCCTTTGTCCGCAAGAAAGTAAGCAATTACAACCTGTTTCCTTAAGACAGATGATTGAGTGATGGTGAAGTTAAATAGCGCAAGAACCAGACATGGCTTTACAGCGCCAAATACGGCGTAACTGTGATCTTACCCAAAAGAAACGAAGCCTATTCAATTTCATTCATTCATTTCATTCCTTTTTTGGGTTGAAAGCCTATTCAACCCAAAAGGCTTTGCGGACCACATTGGATATGTATTCTATTCCGCTGGGCCATATTATGCATGTGTGTGATGAATTCGGTTTATCATCTTTTAAGTTTTGGCCACATCAAATTCTTGCTAAAAACGACTACTTTGTTCTCTCAAATCACACTCGGGAAGTGACTAAGCCTCCCGAACCCCTTTAGAGAAATCAAGAACATTCTGCAATAAATTAAGAGAAATTACATTTTATTGATTTAAATCTTTTTGTGAGAAATGTAATTTGAAAAGCTGCTCTGCTCTTATAACACTATGCCAGGGCTAAATTATTAGCAAATCCGAAACGTCAAGCTTGACGACTACAGCACTATCAAGAAGAAGCAACGCATGTGCACGTTTGAAACGTGACACAGCTGTTACAGGAGCTTGTTGAGAAGTCGCAATTGTTTACGCAGGAGCAAAGAGAAATAGAACAACAGTTGATGTAAGTGCAAGCTCAAATGGCTCATCTGTTACAAACGAAGCAAGCTGAAACGACTACAGAGCAGCAAAAGGACCAACTCGACAGAGTTTAATGTACATCAGTTCCACTATAAAGAGAGTCTTTCGTATCATCAGGATTTGAACCCACGACTCGAAGGAAACAGCCCCACCCGCGAGATCGCGACTGTAACCATAACCTGCCACGGATGTTTACAAGCATCAAGGATCGAACCCATGATTAGACAAAAAGGACTTCGGTCACTGGTTCCCAACCATAATCGCTCTGCAATTCTTGACGCTGAATTCAGTTTCGTGGCAACAGGCTTTCTGCAGACAGATTGGTTGCAGCTATTCGCATCATCCACGCGTCACATTCCCTCTCTGTGTCTAATAATGCACGCTCCTCTGTAAGTTTGCTGGTCAGGGACACATTGTGTATCGCCTACTTACACAAGACGGTCAACGCGATTTTTAAAATGAGCTCAACTTTTTAATTGTTTTTGAACAAGAATATCGAAAAGAAATTGTGACGATAATTGCGTCAATATACTGATATATTCCCATAGTAATGGGATATGATACAAATGGCTTACGGTGGAATGTTCTTTGCTACTTTTATGCATAATTTTTAAGAGTTTAAGCCAGATATAGCCCTGCTGCACCAACAAGATGTAACTGTGGTCCAGACGTGTGAAAAAAATTGAAAAAAGATGAAAATTTGTAGACCAGAAGTATGGTCGAAAATAGAGATGGATCGCTAAGGTATTCCGGGGGCGCGTCACCAAAGTTTACCTAAGACATTAAACCCCATAGAAAATAAAGAGATCACTGAGGTGCCTCGGGGTCATGATGCCCGTACCTACCTAAAGATGGTAATTCCTCGAGGACCCCTGATATAATCCCCAGAGGTAGAGTGCCCGGCGATATCCCCCAGACGCTGGGTACCCATTTTAGTCGCCTCTTACGACATGCATGAGCTACAGTGGAACTATTGTCTTTCCCGGTCACCACACGGGTCTGCAATGCAATTTAATGTACAGTAATGAGAAAGTGAGGGAATGTAAAGGCTTTTGGCACAAGAGCCAGATGTGGGCATGCTGCATCAAACAAGAAGTAACTGTGGTGAAAAAATTGAAAAAAGACAAATTGGTTAACAAGATGGAGGGTCGAAAATAAAGAAGGATCGCCAGAGTAACCCGGGGATGCGTCATCCGTGTTTACCGAAGACAGTAAACCCCATAGGAAAGACGAAAAAAAATCCCTAGGTTACTTCGGGGTCATGATGCCCGTACTTACATGAAGAACATATGAATGAGATAAGTAAGTACAGAAGAAAAGAGACTAGATATTTATTTTTGGAGAAAGACCAAATAAATACGATTCCTTAAGCCTCTTCCTCCCGCTTGCGAGAAAAAATGTTAGCAAATTACTTGAAATAGGATAGATCTCAATATATGAGACACATGACATAGTACAACTTAAATTTGTCAATATGATCCCATTAACTGTCGTGGTCAAGCCACGTGTGCTCGCTGTGCACAGGCTGGACACGAAAGTACAGACTGCGTGTTGAAGGAGGGATGTGTCGACTGCAATGGTGACCATCCTTCATATTCTCGATCGTGCCCCACATGGAACTTAGAAAAAGAGATTACGGCTGTAAAAATAAAAAATAGTGTATCCTACCCAAAAGCTAGGTGTATTGTTTCACAACGTACGCCTACCCCTGGAGTCTCATATGCATCTAAGATTAAAAAAAAAACATTTAAATCTTGCACTACTCAGACTGACTCTGACCTTAACCAACCCAATTCAAAGCAACCAAAAGTGAAGCAACCAACAGTAAAAGTGGAGTTAAATCTCCTAGAAAAAATAAACATGCCCAGCTGGGAGAGGCCTAGGGGGATGGGCGGAAAAAACCACCCAAAATAAAGAAAACTGAGATCCCAGCGTTGGATCTGCATCCAATGATTACACCAGGATTATTCCATCTGATGATTACACCAAGTTAGTAGACTTGGAGTCGGGAGAACGGACCTCCAGTGCGATCGGTTAATGGATACTTTTGTTTGCTGGAACTGCCGTGGTTTACGACCCATACTAGAGGATCTCAAATCCATACTGTCTACGCACCCACCTGTCTGCATTGCTCTTCAGGAGACTTTTCTGAAGAGTAATATGACAATCCGAGTGCGTGGATATCATTGTGTACGACGGGATGTTGATGTCGCATCACCTTCTTCTGGAGGTGTTTGCATTCTGGCATCCCAGAACTGTCCTCATAACGTCGTTACACTGACCACATCGTTGCAGGCTGTGGCTGTGCGAATTCATACTCGCACATTAATCACAATCTGCTGCATTTATCTGCCACCTAACGATGTTGTGTCACAAATGGATTTAGACCGACTAGTCGATCAGTTACCAGCTCCCTTCCTTCTGCTAGGTGACTTTAACGGACACAACCCTCAGTGGGGGTATGATGGTACAAATTCTCGTGGTCGGCAGATCGAGTAGTTGATCTCTGATCACAGTCTCTGTCTGCTGAACACCAACGAGAAAGCGTATTTCCATGCTCCCACTAGGACATTTCATTCCCTTGATCTAGCCATTTGTTCACCGACACTGCTACCGTCGCTGAATTTAGAGGTTCTAAATGATCTACATAATAGTGATCATTTCCCTCTCCTAATCTCCCAGGTTCATGGTAGTGGGGTGCGATTACGTCCCCCCCCCCCACTTACCGCTTCAACCGGGCAGATTGGGATTTATTCACACGGTTAGCGGTTATTACCGGTACAATGTTTCAAGATCAGGATATAAATAGCTCTGTCCGAAATGTCACTACCTCTATCGTGGACACTGCTAATGCAACGATACCGAAGAGTGCAAATTCAAAGCGGAAGATGAGTAAACCCTGGTGGAACAAGGCTTGCTGAAGATCCTACCTGGAACAAAAGAAACTATGGGGTATCTTCAGACGATATCCCACA
This sequence comes from Nephila pilipes, assembly GCA_019974015.1. Taxonomy (NCBI): domain Eukaryota; kingdom Metazoa; phylum Arthropoda; class Arachnida; order Araneae; family Nephilidae; genus Nephila; species Nephila pilipes. Next base: position 14,643 of record BMAW01052087.1, on the reverse strand, counting down.
ACCGAAAACCTCGTAGCCTTTAGAAGGGCAAGGGCGATTGCACGCTGAGCAAGGCGACATAGTCAGAGAGATTCTTGGATCAGGTATGTCTCTTCCATCACATCGTCTACGAGAAGTCAACAGTTATAGAGAAATGTAAAAGCTTCAAACTCCCTGTATCGGGAATTTCCTGTCCCAATACTGGAAACTGCAAATGCTATGCATTCTTCACCTGTCGAAGTGGCCAATGTCATTGGCCATTCTTTTGCTAGTGTGTCAAGCTCCGATTCATATAGCGCTACATTTTTAGCGACTAAAAATCGTTCTGAGCAGACACCTATCAACTTCAGGTGTCGGCAACCACTCCCTTATAACTGTGACTTTGACATGTGGGAATTGAGAAAGGCTCTGTCCTTGGCTCACAATACCAGTCCAGGCTCTGATGGAATAACATACGATATGCTTCGCCACTTGAGCGAGGATTCACTTGTCAGTCTCCTTTAACTATTCAACCGAATATGGAGGGAGCATGTGTTTCCTAGCCATTGGCAGGAGGCAATCGTTATTCCTATCCTAAAGCCTGGTAAAGATCCAAAGAACCATCTCCACTATAGACCTTTCGCTCTGACGAGTTGCCTCTGTAAGACCCTTGAACGTATGGTCAATTTCCGTCTCGTTTATCAATTGGAAAAGAATCAATGCGTTCCTCCGTTTCCGTAAAGTAAGATCCACGGTAGATAACATCCTACAACTCAAGAGTCATATTCGTAATGCTTTCGTACAGAGGAATCATTTGGTTTCTGTTTTCTTTGATATCGAAAAGGCATATGACCGTACTTGGCGCTATAGGATTTTTCGCACTTTATACTCTTATGGTTTGAGAGGCAATTTGCCTCTTTTTACAACGTTTTTCTGAATTTCACTTGGTGTGTGTGTGTGTGTGTGAGTCATCAAATTTTAGATCGTTAATTTAACCAACTTCCCATCAAGCTAGAGCTTTGAACTTTTGGGAATCGTTCGTACTGGCCTAACAATGTAATATTTAGACGTTTGCGAGAAGTTTTAACAAATATTTCAATAATTTTAATAAGTCAAAATATTCTTTCTTCTCGGCGCTTTTAGGATTGAGGAAAAAATTTCTTTCCCCCTCTGGGAACACCGGGTACTCCCCACACCACATGAGGCCTCGTAAAACTATTGTACTCACAAAGGGGAGATACTATCTCCCCTTTACTATCTCCGAGATAGTAAGGGTTGCTGACTTTTAGTCAGTAATCATTCGCAAAAAAGAAAGTTTCCAATATTTGGCACCATGTCTTATCACAATAATTTTTTCTGAATTCTGGTTCCCATTTTTTTTTTAATAGAATGACTTACAAATTTTCAAATGCCTGTTTTGATTTTATGAGTATTATGAATTTTTTAATACGCTCACAAATATCTCTTTTTTAGTAAATTTTAAAGTTAAAAATAACCAACAGTTTTAACTAATTTTTCAATAATTTTCTTTAATAAACTTTGCCACCATATAAAAACGTTGTTTTTAAAAACGTTGGTTTTTATATCGAATTATTATTCAGATGTTTTTATCTTTAAGAACTTTTAAAGTACGTGTCGGTAATGTTTTATCATCTTCTTTTACTCAATTTGGAAGAGTTCCTCAGGGAAGTATTTTAAGTCCGACTCTTTTCATATGTCATCTGTCTCCTTTCTTTCTATTCTTCAGTTCTCTGTTCATGGATCATTGTATGTCGACGATCTGCAGATTTCCTGCGAAGGATCGTCCATGTATCTAATCGAGCGGCGACTTCAGACTGCAGTCAATAACTTGGTTACTTGGTGTGACGCGAATGGGCATAGTATTTCTGCCAACAAGAGTAGTTGTGTGCATTTTTGTAGGAAACGGGTTCTCCATCTCGATCCTGATTTTCGCATCCTTGGTACATCTATTCCTGTTGTCCCTGACGTCCGCTTCCTCGGAGTAATTTTCGACCGCAAACTCACTTTCCTTCCACACATTTTACATCTGCGGAAAAGGTGAGAGAAATCCCTCAACATCTTGAAGGTGTTGTCAAACACCTCTTGGGGAGAGAATCGAACATCTTTACTCCGAGTGTATCAGTCGGTTATTATGTCTCGGATCGATTACGGATGTATCGTCTACGGATCTTCCTGCAAAACTACCTTGCGAAAGCTTGATCCAGTCCACCATAATGCTCTGAGAATCTGCTGTGGTGCGTTTCAAACGTCACCTGCATAGAGTCTCTATGTCCTTTGTAACCAGTTACCTTTTGACTTGCGGCGTAAGAAATTGTCGCTCAATGGGCTAAATTCACAGAATCACGTGATATATATCATAAACAAACCGGCGTGGTCTGTGTTTACAAAGGATTTCCTTATATGTAAGTCGTATATATATTGTATATCCACACTTTATTTCGATTAAAGTATTTAATATCATATTTCTTACATTATTCAGTTATTTATATTCGGCAGGAAATAATACGAGTATAATTTTTGTATGTATAATTTTATTCTCGTTTAATAGTTAAAATATCGTTCGGTAAGCTAAGCCTATTTAAACTTGCTTCCGGCGTTTGTATACTTCCGATATAAGCTTTAAATTATTTTCTGCTTTAAAAAGATACATTTTCGAACTGCTAATAGCCATTGAGTTATTTTCATCTTTTTGTTTCGATTAAGCTTATTTTATATTTGAAATGATTTCATTTATAAATATTGTTACAGTATTTATCCATTTTGTCGGCTCAAATCTCGCCAAGCAGACTTCATTGGCGATAACACACAGTATACACATATTCAGTTTGGCTTCGGTTGTATCATTTTGGCGACTTTATCGTTTGCGCGGGCGAAATGGAATAGTACCTTAAATTTTAAAGAAGATCAGTCGAAACACTTTTTTAAATGCTAGAAAATGACAGCTAAATTAGGATGTTTTCATAATTATAACAAAATGTCTGCATGTAAACCAAATAAATCAGCTGCTATCATTTCAGCTCTTTGATAGAAGAATGATTCAATACCTATATATTGCAGCAATCCAAAATTTCGATTTTTGCATTTATTGAGGTGAAAAATATATAAAATAAATGTTGTGATAATTTCTTATTCAATTAAAAAGTAGTATATTTAGTAAAATGTAAGTTACTGAAACTTTAGAAGCATATCACATTTCATAAACGTAGTGCAAAACAAACGAATAATAGACTTGTTTACATCGGCGAATATCACGTGGTCAAGTTATCATATGATCATGACGTCACATGAATTTAGTCCATTATTTTTATCGCATGTCTTCAGTTAAATTTCATCCCATTCAAACTGTTAATATCAGTACATCTTTACGTAGACTTTATGAAGCTCGACCTTCTTTCATGCGTCCTTTCTCTGAGAGGGTGAAAGAAATCATCAAGGAACTCAGCCTACATGACTTAGTTGTTCAATAGCGAAATTTTATTAAATTTCCTCCTTGGAATATCCCAAGGTTTCTTTATCACAACCCCTTAGCCTTATGCAGGAAGAGCACCACATGTCCAATTATTTTCCAACGTCTCTTTGCTTTCCAACAGAGTCAGTACGCGGATTTTATTCCAATCTACACGGATGGATCGAAAGGAACTGGCTATGTCGGCTGTGGTGTCGTTTCGAACGACATCAGGCACAGTTACCGGCTCGACTCTTCCTGCAGTAATTATATAACACATCGATCAATAACTCCCAAGACTAACCCAGAAATGGCGCTCGTAGTAAACCAGTAACCAGGTCCTTCTAGAGTACTAACCTTTGCTTGAAACGTGTCAAAATTTTAAGTCGATCGGACCAGGAAAAAGGTTTTTTGAAGTGAAGTGGAAAAGGTTTTTTCCAAGTGGGTGCCGCGATTGCTTTCGATGGAGCAAAAACAGCAACGAGTCGATGATTCAGAACGCTATTTACTCGCCACAAAAAAGATTTCTTGTGGGAAAAAAAAAAAAAAGATTTGGAAAAGCGTTGGAACGATTGTATCACCCTAAAAGGTGATTAACAAAAGGTGTTATGTTGATGAATAAAAAAAAAATTTGCAAAAAAAATGTTGTTTTCAATTTTAGACTCGGGAGTTATTGATCGATGTGTTATACTGCCGAAGCTGTCGCCATTTACTGTGCCCTTAAATTAGTCGAAAAATCTAGTTCCCGTAAGTTCGTCCTTTATACTGATAGTAGGAGCGTCCTGGAAACATTGGTCAATCTGGACGATCGCAGTCATCCTACTGTGGTTGATATTGCAGACATTGTTTGTAATCTGTATAGTAGGGTTTATGTTATAAAATTCTGCTGGATACCTAGTCATGTAGGTATTTTAGGCAATGAACAAGCGGACTCGGCTACACGCTCGGCAACGAATCCTCTGCAGCTCGCAGTCCCATTTGAGGACATACGACGTCACATTTTAATGCTCATTCATCAGACATGGCAGGAATCTTGGAGTCTCCAGACTAATAAAAAATTACACTCGGTGAAGCCGATCATTGGAGAATGGCCTGTTTGTCCAATGCGAAGAGCGGATGTCAGATTGACCCGCCTTCGCGTTGGACACACTCGATTTACCCATAGACATTTTTTATTTGGGGAAAATGTTCTCGAGTGTCCTTCCTGCCATGTCCCTTACTCTATTCATCACATTCTAATTATGAGTCCTGTTTTTAATCATCATCGTCGTATTTTTTTTTCAATAATCTGTTTTAAATTTATCTGACTTGGTGGGGAACCCCCCCACCATAACTTATTTGCTTTTTTAAGACATATTGGCCTTCTACACCAAATTTGAATTTTTAACCTGTATTTTTACTTTCTGTTTTAGAATTATAAATTTTAATTCTTTTTAACAAATATTTGGCGCAGCATAGCCTACCTTGGCTCTTGCGCCATAAAACCTCACAGTTACTCACTCATGATCCCATTAGATATTATTAGAAAAATCGCAATAAAATTAGAATCACCAAAAGACGTAAACAAATTTTTTAATAGTTAAACATAATTAACAATACGATTTTTTTTAGATAGTTTTCTTTTATTTCACTATCATTTATTAAACAAAATTACAAAGAGATAATTTTTAAAAGAGAACCATATTATCAGCAAATATTACTACGACAGAATGCGTTCAATTTAATAGCTTATATTCTCTTAATAATAATGAGCTTAAGCCAGATTTCAGGAAAAAAATATCTATCACTGTAATTTACATTTCCTTAACTTTTTAATACCTTTCTCAAAAATTTCACAATACACATATTTCATTAAATGTTCCATTTAATTTTTTATATTCCCTCAAACTCTCTTTCATCCAATTTGAATGCAAACAAAACAAAAAATTTCAGCAATAAAACTATAATTTCAAGTTAGCTAATCATCCATGCATAGCTGCACAAGTAAATTACTATGTCTATGCAATGATCTGACATACGTTTGATTGATAAGGGCTTAAAAGGCTGAAATTAAGTCTTAAAAATCTCATATGAATCACTTTATGTTTTACAACAACCATCTACAATACAAGCTCATCAAACTAAAACCTGTTGAGAAAGTACATTTACTACACTCAAATTCTTCAAAAACAATTTTTAATTCAAAAAATTCCATTCAATTTTTTTCTTAATTGATTTATTTATTCTAAAATGCATTGCATTAAAATCATTAAATTGGAATTATTTTAATAATAAACAAATAAAACAAGCTTTTCTTTCAAGTACAGTCCTTCATAATCCAAACTGTAGCCATTTTATAATACACAGTTTCCTTTACTTAGCATTTTTCTTAGTCTAAAATAAGCCCTGTATGGATTATGAAAACATGATATATATACACATATATATATATACTTTTTTTTTAGACACAAAACATATTTAACCCTACTTAAGTCTGTCCACAGCCAGACAAAGAATTTTAAATTACTTTATTTCCATTATTAATTTTCTTTGTCTTCTTTAATAATTTCTTTAGTTATATCACAAATATGAAATTCATTTCATTGCTAGGGCTAGAGATGCTGATATTCGAAATGAATCAAGCAACTAAGTAGTATTACTAAAAAATAATAAGTTTAGTTATTGTGTTTTCAAAATTTAAATTAAATCAGCATTCCTTTTAAAATTATAAAATATAGGTTTTAATATTGAATTTAATTTAAGAAGTTTGTATACTATCAAATAGATCTGCAACTGGGTTTTAATTTCTAAAACTTCTTTTGAAAAATACAATTAAAATTTTTTTGGAGTATTAATTTTGGGAATTAATGTACGTCAGAGTTAATTAATAAAGTAATTCATTATAAGTCCGAGTGTTGGACAGGCTACAAGTTATTTATAGGAAATGTTGTCTAATGAAAATAACTTGATTTTACTTAAATGATACGAATTTTCTTTAAAAAATAGAGCTTATATCAACTTTTTTCATCAATAAAAAAGGAATTTATACTTTGTGTAATTAATGGCTAACACAATAAAAAAGATGTACATAGAGTGCTGGCTTTATATTTATGAGAAAATTATACTGTGAGAATGTGAACACTAAAATATGAAAACAAAATTTAGTGATTGTAATGTAACAAATTTTAATCCTGAAAATTTATTTGAAAATTGTAAAACAAAACTTATAACCAAAAACAAAAAAAAATATTTTTATTATAAAAATTTCGTCTTTGCATAACAATAACCATTCAATAGAATTCAGCAAAATGACTTCAAAATTCAGATTCCCTTTCTTAATTTTGAACTGTAAGGAAAAATAAAAATGCTTTTCTCCCTAATCAATATGAAAAATACTCTAAATCAAATTTACATTAACACTACACGGGTACAACTGTTTACTCAAAATGCATAGAATGTTTTAAGCAAGAGTATCTGGAATAAAAAGTGAGTGAACGAAATATTAAATTCAATGACAGAAGAGCCAGATGTGCAAAACAAGGTGTAACTGTGATCTAGATGATTGAAAGAATGAGAAGGAAAAAAAGAATAAAATTAAATAATAAAGAATAGTCAAAAATAGAGAAGGGTTGCTAGATTATTCCCAGGCTGCATCACTTATGTTTACTACAGAAAATAAAACTTACGGGCAAGAAAAAGGTCACTGGGATGAATAGGATCATGGTATGCATACTTACCTGAAGAAGGTAAGCTCCTGAGGGGTTTGGTACAAAACACTTAGTAAGATCATAATTTAATTATGTTTAGTAGCAATCTGGATTTCAGCAAACCATTTTGAAAATGTTTCAATCAATTATTTGATTAGTAAATTTGACGTTTTCATAATTTTACTGCTAAAAGCACCATATTAAGAAAACAATTGTTTAATGCAATATATAATCATATTTTACCTATTTTCAAATTGGCAATAAAAAGGAATGAAAATTAAAAACATTGCAAAACATATATTGATTGCAAATATAACAAAATAAAATATGAAGTCATTGTTACAAAACATGATGTAAATTAAAATAAAACTGTACAATAAAGTTACTAATAATGCAGATACATATATTTTTAGAAAATTGGTTACACATGTTTATTTTTAAAATAGGACAGAGTGCATACTTTAAGAAATGAACATAAGGTTTCATAATATATATGAATTTAGAAGGCATCATATATGAGAAAATAAAAAGCTAACTTCATATGAATTTTTTTTACAAAAAAAATCCTTATTAATCAAATTAATTAATGAGAAAGGAAATAGGATATAAAATTTTGAATTCAAATGCATTTCCTAAGATTATGATTTGGTGCATTTGAATTTAAAATTTCACATTTATGAAATGAAGAATTTAGGCAAAATAAATTTCTTAATGTACCATGACATCAGTCTAACAAAAAGAAGAAACTTAGGATATTTATTTCAGTTTTATTAATGTACTTATTTTTCTAAGACATCTGAAAAAAAAAAAAAATTAACATAGCTAGGTGTCCTTAAAAAGCAATTTTTTGACAATCAGAATGTACTGTTCTTAAAAAAATAGAGCTGAATGTGAAAATTCAAAAAACACACAGGAAGAACAAATAGGTTGAAAGAAAAGGCTGAATGGCATGTCATGAAAATTGCCTAGTTTGAAATCTGTATATTTGCAAGACATTTACTTCTAATCTTTTCAATAACCTATAAATGAAATTCCTCCAATCTGATTAATTGTGCAACCAATATTTCAATTAAGAAAAACACTTCTTTAAAAACATAATGTTATCACATCAAAATTTTATATTTACATATATTTGTTTATAACAAATATTTCTATCCCTCAGCATAAAATGCTTAAAAATACTAGAAGAAAAATTTTAATTTACTTCACATTATAAACATAGTTTTATTTATTTTTGTCATTAATTCAGCAGTTTAAGTTTTTTGTATAGCTTTTCATTTACAAAACAGAGCAACAATATGATCCATTTCAATAGTACAGAACCACTAATCAATGATGAATGTGTATTTTCAGAAGTCAGTAATTGTTACAAATTATTAAATAAATAAAATTCAACAGATAAATAAAGAAGCTATGTAAAATTGTACATCAAAAACAATTTTTATTCAAATGTGTCATAATTTAAACTTACATTAAATTATACATAATTAAAACTAGAAATGTGTTAGAAATTACAAAAACCCCTCGCACAAATCAATTTACAACTGTAAGTAGAAGAATGTATCACCAATATGCTTCCTTTTCAATGCAGTTTTATAAACTATTTTATACAATAACAGTGTACAAATAAATATTTATATTTAATGTAAACTTAAAAGATATTTTTGTAGGAATTAGGAATAAAAAAAACCCTTTATTCTTTTAAACCAGGAGCACCCAGTTCTTGATTTCCACATCAACCTGCTCTAATTGTTCATCTCAAAGGGTAGAAACAATTCCTTTTCTCGTCAAACTGCTGATCTGTTCACTTCATCTCTAAATCTGTTCTTTTTTTTTGCACATTATATTTATCTGTTCTTTTTCTCCTTCATTCATCCATTAATGTATCATTTGATTGAAGCTTTTTGTAACATAATTAACAGTTTAAAAGTAGATTGCAGTTTCAGAAAATAAAGCAATTATTTTTACATATAACTACACTATAGAATTTTGTTTTTAAGCTATAATTTTTGTACTTAAAGCTGTAGGGGTACTTGTCTCTTACAGCTGCACCCGTCAAATTATGATTACGCCAAGTCATCGCCAAACTAGTGAAGCCTATCTTTTGATATAACCTACTTGGCGATTAATAATCGGATGCCGCTATAATAGACAAGTACCGCTGTAGGTTAGATCAGTATACTTCAACTGAAAATAAAATTTTATTATAAGTACCATGTCATAAATAAAATGTATGAGGATAGAGAAAAAAAATCTGTCACAAATGAGAGTGGTATAACCCTCTGTAATGCTGTCTAATGACTTTTCTTTTCCTTTTGTTTAGAAGTTCATGAGTATGACACCCTTAGCACCCCTAAAATTCATCAACATAACTTTTGCACTTGTTGAGACTTTTTCCTTCTTTGAAACAGATTCACCAGAAGCAATTTGTGATTTTAATTGTTGCTTGGTTTCCAGAGAATAACGATGAATCCTGGTCTTATCAATGATGAAAACTTGATAAGAAATGACAACTCAATGAGCTAATAATCAAAACTAAGCAATCAACATCAAATTTATTTCCATAACATTTAACAGATGGCTACACACCATAGTAACACCAACTTGCCTTAGCAATGCCCTATGTCATCAAAAACAGGTATGTTTTGAAACATCCATGAATACATTTAATTACTGAGACATTTTTAAATGATTTGCAAATTTACATATTGAAATATTTTTTTTGGCGATATCTAAAAGGTGGGAGTTTTTGTATGAACTTCAATGTAGGCAACTATATATGGCTCCGTTAATGCAACATCATCAAAACGCTGAAGTAACATAAAACATGGTTCTTTATATCCTGAATAATTCTGAACCTGGGATTATGTGTTCAAAAAATAATTTTTGTTTATTGCCCAATAAAACAGCCAAGATTCTTGTTTTTATAAATTGCGTATATTTTTACGTACAATACAAATTTCTGTAAGATATTAAATTAAATACATTAATTTGCCTTCAACTTTTCCAGTATTAAATTAAGAGTTTCAAAGAACAGATTAAAAAGCAATTATTTAAGAAAGAACTTTCTGCTAAAGAAAGAGTTTTCCCCATTCCTGATAGATGAACATTTGAGAACAAAAATGTTCTTATTACAGTTTAAAATTTTTTATAGGCATCTACTCATCCAATTCAGGAGGTGAAACTTTGATTACTCTATCTAGTGGTATATAAATTCTTGCAATGTCCTTCAGAAAAGCAAGGTAGGCATCTTTGGCAAACACAAGTGATTTTCGATAAAAAAATTCGCAGAACTTTGAATCATATTCATATTTATTCCAATAATTCAAACCTGGTCGTGGTCTTTTAGCTATGGTCCAAAATGCCTCAATTGTGTCCATGTCAGTTTTGGTATTAGTGTCATGAAAAGTGAGTGACTTTTCATTTGTTAAGTATTCAAAATTTTCCCTACTCAGATCCACATATGCATTCCATATATGGCTGAATATCGTAGTCCCAGGTAAAAAAAACTGATCAAATATTTCATAAAGAGTATCAGATTTTTTATTTTTTACTATAAGGAAAATAGTATTTGTGCTGAATTGTTCTAAAGCACAAAATACCCACCTTTCATTTTTATATGTTTTGTTACTCTTATTGGGTTTTCTGAATTCTTCATTAGTCTTAAACTTGCACTCAAAAATTTCAACTAGTTTATCATGGCCACCAATAGGATCCCTCTTACACTCTAAAATAAGTCGACATGAATCCCTGCAACTGGTACTCCAGTCACTCAATAATTCGCTAGGTTGATCACATTCATGAAGCATAGAAACAAGCGAATACTCATGAACCCACATGTAAGCGATCCATAAGATTTCCTGTATGCTTAACCCAGAATTTTCAAACCAAGTGCCTTTCCTGATACATTGAACACTACAATGTTCATTTTCTTTTTTCTTTCGACAGGTCCACTGATAACCATCTGCAGAATCTTCGAGGACCGAAAGATTCATCGTTTCACCGCAATGGCATGTCACAGAAGGTGCAAGAAGCTTTAGATTCTGACAGAATTCAAATAGATTACTTGTCAGAATATTGTGGAAATCATCCGCTTGCATTCCCGCATATTTTCTGCTCTTCCTAGGCTGTTTTACCAGGGAACATATATCACGTTTTTTCCTTACTTTATTTATAGAACGTTGTGGAGTGTCAGGCAAGATATATTCTACTTTGTCTTCACCTGTGGCATTAGACTTCGACATAGTTTCAAATATATTTTGAAATAGAATTCAATCGATACAAATCAATTTTAAAAATTCTTTCAGCTTATTTGTTTGCAATAAGGAAACAGAATTTTAAAAAAAATGTCAAACAACATATTCGCAAACACAATACGACTTCAATAAATACAGAACGAATTACATTTGTTTTACGAAATTTTCTTCTCTCTCCAAAACAAACACATTATTCAATTCACTTCAATTAAAAAGAATATTCAATACGCATATATTGTTTTTTAACGTGGTATTCAGCAACTTATTCGGACGATTTTGGTTACGTTCTAGTAACCCATGATGGTGGAGCTATGTTACCTTGACAACGATCTTAGTGCAATGTTACTCGTTTCTGGTAACCTTCTAGCTATGATGGACACTGGTCAGTTTTATTCCAGTTACAGAGGAAAACATTGAGTGTAAAAATTTTGTAGGAAATGCATATCACTGACTTTTTTTTTGAAAGGTGATAAGCTTCCATTACACCAAGGCGGTAAATTGCGAACGGCAAAGATGTAACCAATCAGAGGCTATTATAGCCCCTAGCAAAGGCCTCCGATTAACGACTCTTTCACTTTAGTTTATCGTCAAAGTGCACATGAGGCTTTCGCAAGAAAAATATTATGTAATGTTATACAAAAGATTTTTTTTTGTTTTCATTTTCTCACCACGCACTCATAGTTGGTTTTTAGGGAAAACTTTACTGTAAGGGATTAAAGATATTTCAGAGTGCGCCAAGATTGCCAAACTGAACGAGTAATATTGAAATATGACAGTATGAAATATGTGACCATATTTCTGTCTACAGCACATATTATGTTATAGATATGAAAATTTTATATAATCATATTTAAGCCATATTTATCCAGAAAAATATTTTAATTATCTTTTTGTTACATTGCGTTATCACTCTTTGGAAATAACTTTCAATAAAAAAAAAGAAATGAAGGGGGAAAGTACAGTAATTTTTTTTTTCTTATGACTTTATTTATTATTACTCAATAGCCAATCAGAGAGTTGTACGTATCATCCAATCAGGGATGACTTGAGCATTTTTCTCATAGCGAAATTTAGACTCCGTTTGTTTCGGTTCAACATCCAGTTTTCAAAATAATGGGCCGGTAGGAACTGTGCTAGGTAAGCTTTGATCATTATGCTATGAATATGTATGAATGTAAAAAAAATTGTCATATTTAAAAATATTGTAGGAGAGAAGCAATATCCTATTCATACAATGTAATTAAAAGTTCTGCTGTTTTTAAGCTTAAAAATCAATGAAAACACAACTTTCAGAACGAAATTTTTTAAATTATACCTGCATTAAAAAGTATTAGTATGTTTTGTTTCTTAATTTTTACTAATAACTATTTGAATAAATTATTTCCTTTAACTTTTTGTGTATTAAACATGAAATGATAAAAACATTAGTAAAGTTAAAATTATTTTGTGGATGGAAACTTTATTTTAGCATTTTTTTTTTTATTTAAACGTGTATTGTACTTGAGGAAGAATTTGTATTTTCCATGAAAAGTTTGCGAAAAATCACAATCTGCAGTGTCTTGTGACAATAAGTTATGTGCGAGAAAAATTGATTTTTAAAAACGACAATGAGAGTCATCAGAATTATTTTTGATGGAAAACAAAAGACTTATTGCATCATTTTAGAAGAAAAACTTGTTAGTTACTAAAATTATTAAAAATGATAATATTGGAGGGGCTTCCCCGCAATGTTGTTTGTTTTGGTATATTGCGTTGTAGCGAGCATTTCGGGAAATTCCCGTTTTCAAACGGTGATTCCCCATTCCAATGAAATCATAATAGTAAGATTATTTAGATAACTGTTTACCAATATTTTATTTTCTAGGCAGCAGTATGTAGCTAATCAAAGAAATCGTATAATTTCAGTGTCTGAATATCCTTTTTTTTTTTTTTTTTTTTTTTTTTCCTTTTAGAATAAATTGCTTTGTTTTCATCTCTGTTATCAAGATCACTTAAATTCATCAAGATATTCGACATCTGTAACCTTGTCTAAGTAAGTTTTATTTTCGAGTAGTTTATATTTCTAAGTGATGGGAAAGCTTATTAAATTACCAAATAAATCTTTAACAATAAATGAACTAAATGGTTAATTTTTCTGAATAAAGAGGAAAAGTAAATATTCTGTATGGCATTAAGTAATATGTTTGTGGATAGCATAAAAGAAAATAATTTTTTGATACTATTATTAGCCTCCGAAGGGTCTATTGTTTTAGATGGAGTATTTTAGCGTACCATGTCACTTTTAAATTTTTTAATTCAATTTAATAATTTATCGTTCCCTTTAATATTGGAAAAGCGTACTATTGTCAATTTCTTCTTTACTTCAATTCTTATATTTAATTGAGTAATTTAATAATAATTATTAAAAAAGTGCATTTTGAGTGACTAAATCTGCTCTTTGCAAAACTTAGCATTTTTTTTATAATTATTTGTGTGAAATGTGAAAAGGTGTAAATGTACAAAAATTTAGATTTGTATATATATATTTACACTCAACTCTTTTTTTTTTTACATGGTAGAAACGTTCTTCAGAAAACCATGCAAAAAAAATACATGCAACATATTGTAAATTTGGGAATATGTTCCACAACTATAAAAAATCGTGTAAGATACAAAAACTAAATATTTTCTCAAAAAACCATACAAAAAAAATGTAGTAATGAAATCCTTATTACATATTTATAAAAAAAATCATTTTTATTGCAAAAAAAATTTAAAATTAGTGTATAGTGAAAATTCAATCTCTAGGCACATATAACATATAAAAATTAAAATTAGGAATAAAACTTTTAACAACAATTCATCGCTATATGATAAAAAACATGCATGTTTATTATGAACTGTATCAAAAATGCTCTCTTCAGTAGATGTATCGAATATGTCTAGCAAATCTGTTGGCTTTGATACAAACGAAGAATTTCGTTCGTTATTAACGTTCTCTGGGGTTTTTTTTGTTACAAAATCTGCTATTAGAAGCTTTTTTTTTTTTTGTTTTGTTTCTCAAGTTGCTTATATAATTCTTGATACCCTACTATACATAACTTAAGATTTCATTGAAATTTTAATGCATGCTCCATGTCAGGATGATGAATAAGAAAATGTTCCATATTTGAAGCAAATTTCAAGCCCTAATGCATTAAACCAGCTGTTAATAGCTGAATTTCACCTTTGATTTCATCATTTTTTTTCTTTATTATCATAAGCTGTCATAATTTTGATCAAAACGTCCTCATTTAAA
>BMAW01052084.1:0-15717 GCA_019974015.1 Nephila pilipes | reverse complement strand
AGTTAAAACGTTAAACAGTTCGTAAGCACGTACATATCAGTTTTCAGCAAAATATTCTTCGCTTTATGATTTTTGAAAAAAAAGAAGTACATTTTTATGAAATGTCTAGATTAAAAACTGTTTATTTAAAGTTTTTTAGTACTTTTTATACTCTATTGCCATATAGAAGATGTTTTGCGTAAATATAATGTGTGTATATATATATGTACGATTTTTACATTTTGAGATGCCTTCCAATACTAAATGGCGCCACGAGCTGGAGCTCTAATTTGTGACTTATTTCCAAGGGGTTCACACGAGTACCGGCAGACGGAAGAGTGCGACCTACAGAGAAAAACGTGCGATCTGATAGCTCTTTAATATGTATAACCAATAGTTCTGTTTTAACTTAACTGTACGATAATATATGGTTTAATTAAATGCCATCTTCTCAAAATCTGCTTTGTTATTGAATCCAGAAAAACCCTAGATATCTTTAAAACGAGCCATGTACCCCATTTCTGTAGTTAGGATCCTACACACACACACACACACACACACACACACACACACACACATATATATATATACTCTAAGGATGTAATGATGAGACCCTTGTTCATTTAAGGGTATTTATTAATTTTGATGAGAGAGAAAGAGGCTATAAAATATACATTAATAAAATGAATAATACAACACACGTAGCTTGCCGTTTGGATTACAACAGAAGAGGGATAATTTTTCCTTACCTTTGTTTTTATAGTTACGGGTTTCTCTATATCACCTTGTAACTTCCGTGGTATAAAATGAAGGGATTCTGAGGGATTTTAATGACGTATACTTTAATGACGTTTAGTTGTAATAAAAGTATTTATTAAGATTGTATTTGCTATAACAGTTACTTTTTTTCTTTTTTTTTTTTTTTTTTTTTTTTGTAACAGTTTCTTTGATATTTTTTGGGAGACCTTATTTTTTAAATAACGTTATTTTATAATCTAGTCATTTCTACTTCATGCTAGAGAAAACTGCATTTGGAAGAACAAAATTTAAACAAGATGATTAATATATAATAAATTAATGTTTTACTGAAGATATAATTGATAGATGAAATAATAGCTAGAAAAACTCGCACTGCTTCAAGGGGTTGGAGCACATTTCACTAAATATCTTATCAATTGTTTCCTTCCCGAAAATCATCTTTGGGAAATTTTTGAAAAACCTTTTAGCATCCTACCAGTATTCAATAACTAATATTGCTCTATGTTATTTAATAATAAATGCTTACTAATCAAATTGTTTTACTGAATTTAATTAGTATAATTAACCCTGATATGTGTATCATTAATTTTGTTTAATATTTTGTTAATAAATTCATTTAATTTGTAAAATAAAGTATCCTTTCTATTCACATAACCTGCATTATCAAAACAACATCTTGCATATCTTTAAGTTATTCCTAAAATTTCTTTTCAGTTCTGATATGTTTTCTTACCTAATATTAAAACTACATAATTATCAAATAAAAAATTACTACATAAAGTTGACAAAAAAATGTATTAAAACACAATGAAAATTTGAATTTAAAATCGCTTGTTTACATGATAGTAACATGTTCGTGTAATGCAATTACAGCATTTCTGGATTGATTTGATAGTTATCTCTACTAGTTTGAGATTAGTTTCTTTAAAATATAAACACACCTTTTAAATACATATTTAAAAGTTTGAGCTGTGGATTCAGCAGTCAGTTTCATTATTTGGTGATATAAATTCTAGATAACAAGATAGAAAAAGCTAAATTCTATATGTATCTAATGTTTATAAAGCATTTAAATATCAATTGCACTTTTGAATGGAATTTCCATCCTAAGAAATTCCGTGTGATGCATTAATAAACAACCCCTTTTTTTTCCAATGACAAAACTTTACGCATGCATTTACAAAATGAGATAAATTGCATTCAAGAAAATGGACAAAAAAACTCTTCCTCGATATTTAAAATATTATAAAAATATGGTTTGTTCATAACTTTTATCCATTCCTAAGGCATCTTATTCAAAACAGAAAACCAAAGGTCAGTCAAATGAAAATTGTTTCAATAGCAGATAAAGTTCCTCAAATATCAAAAATTATTGAATATCAGTTGAATACATTAAACAACTGATGAAAATCACATAAAAAAATTCAAAAGCAAAGTATGACTACATTATTTACCTTAATTTAATAAACGAATTAAAACAGCAAGTAGGAAATTAATCCTACGGATTTTTATAACATTTGCATTTAATTACGTATTCGTTTTGCAAAAGAGTACGCAGAAATGTTTTTTAAATTGCATTGCACATATTTGTTTTGCTTAGTTCTAAAGAAAGAGGAAAATCCTGCTTTTTAAGTAAATCATGGATTGCCTTTCAGATTTTTTAATTGCTTATAAAGTACTTGAGCTATATCAGAATCAATCTACGTATAGAATTCAAGAGTTCTTTGTTTTAAAGCTTCATGGTAACATCTCTGTTAGACAAAAATGCTTCTGTACATTTTCATCTACCTTGAAAATTTTAAATTATTTCGAGTAGAGTAATTCACACGGAGAGATTCACAGAGAATAAAAAAATATTCTAGCTAATCAAATAAAGGAAATGTTGAATTAAATAGCCTAGCAAATACATTTAGGATAAATTAGCATTTTGCAAATGTATAAGAGTTCTTTGCTATATAAGAAATATATTGCTTTCATTATTTTCAAAATTTACAAATGAATGTGTTTTAAGATTCGACAGCATCTTTTTTTAAAAAACGTGTGTTACACATCATATGCACGAATATGTTTTATACTCTTTGCATACAAGTATTATTATAAAGCTGCCAACTCATTATATAAATAAACTTTCTAAGGAAGCATTTTTAGACAATATGTAATTCAAAAACAAATAGGAATAATTTCTTTCCAAAATATTTATTCAACTACAGAATCACACAAGAGTAAGAGTTTGTACTTGTCCCCAGTGAAAAAATACAAGCAATGTTTTGGTATTATTACATCAATTATAATTACACGGCTACTTACTAAAAATATGATTAATTATTGAGAACATCCATTTCCCCGTCAATTTTCTAGTTAGGCCTTTTTGAAAAAACTAATTGTTCATCAAAAAGGCAATTTGTTTCTTACAGACACTTACTAAATTTCCGAAACTTGCATTTTTTTAAAAGTTGTATTTAATTTTCATCCCGAAATTCGTACTTTTTTAGTCCAAATAAATTAATAAAAACTTGAAAATCTATTTTTAAAATTAATGTTTTTAGTCTGACGTAATTCCTTTCTTACAGGAAAAAAAATAATTTCAAAACCTTTCTCAAGCAATATATTCTTACACTAATATTGCTTCACAGTTTTTGAAATCACAACTACTGCTTAAAAACTGCCGAATATTCTACCAATGCTTTTACAACTAATTGCCCAAAACATTTTGACTAGGAGTGATTAATTCCTATAGCAAGCTGTGGAAGCTCTACGGGTCCCTAGGCGGCGTAGCCGCCCTTCAAACCGAATAATGCTTTACTGTGAAGTCGACAGGAGTGATTGAGGCTAACTTGACAGTTCTGTTCTGATCCAATGGGAATCTTCTTGTATCAGTTGAAGTTCTGGTGAAGTTGGAGATTTTTGGAGGGTGGTGAAAGCGCTTTCTGCAATTGTCTGTCCTGGAGTATGGCTTAAGTTATATAAGATGGGTAGGTGGGAGGTGCATGCTCGGTAGTGGGGTTAAAAGATTTGGATGATTGTGGTGGATTTAATATAAGATTAATAATGAAAATTTGCAGATATGATGAGTTAAATTAAGGAGGTTCATAGGAGTCAAGAAGTATAATTCTTGGCCTTTTGGTTCTATTGTTTGGTTGATAAGCTTCTAGGTTTTTCATATTGGAATTATTATTGTTTTGAAGAGAGGTAAAAAAGTTTTTGTAGAAGGTTTGGATATGTTTTGCGGAAAGTATTTATTTTGAGAGCTTTTCGGATATCAGAATTTTTCATAAACCACCTTGCTTTGGCGATCATTCTTAG
The DNA here is from genome assembly GCA_019974015.1 of Nephila pilipes. NCBI lineage: Eukaryota > Metazoa > Arthropoda > Arachnida > Araneae > Nephilidae > Nephila > Nephila pilipes. The sequence continues at coordinate 11,676 of BMAW01052084.1, read as the reverse complement.
GGTAGTATTTTGTAGAATTTCTAGGATTTTAATATTGCTTTTGCTAGCGAAACCCCATACTGGGCATGCATATGTTATTACTGGACGCATAACGGAGGTGCAGAGAAGTCGTTTATTTTCTAGTGTCATTTCTGAATTCCGTCCAATTAGGGGGGGGGGAAAGTTTTCTAGTTAATTTACGGAATTTTTCTCTCAAGTGTAGTAGGTGTTGTCGGAAAGTGAGTTTTTTTTTATCAAAGATAATACCGAGATATTTTGTGGACTCAGACCAAGGAATTTGAGTGTCTTAGAGGGTGGGTGGTAGTGGAAGAATTTTCTTTCTTGTAAAAATAACAGCAGCTGACTTTTCAACATTGATTTTTATTTTCCATGTGTTGAAATATGTTTCAAGTTTTTTGAGGTGGATGTTGAGAGCTTTGGTGACCATTTTTGGGTTCTTATAATTTGCAAGCACAACGGTGTCATCTGCGTATAGGTTTATGCTTGTTAGTGAGTCGTTTGGGATATCGTTTATGAATATATTGAAGAGGATTGGTCCGAGTAACGAGCCCTGAACTACTCCATTTTTAATTTCAGATGTGTTAGACAAAGAAGTCCCAACTCTTACCTGGAAGGTTCTCTGTTTGGCATATGAGTGTATTAGCTTGATGAGTGGAGGTGGGAAGTTGTTTGTAATTAGTTTATAAATTAGGCCGTCAATCCATACTCTATCAAAAGCTTTCTGTATGTCCAGGAAGACGACACCCGTGGATTGACGTTTTTCAAGGCCTGAGGCTATTGTTTCAGTAAGTTTGAGAAGTGGGTGTATTGTAGAGAGTTGTTTTACGAATCCGTATTGATTTGAGTTGATGAAGTTGTTGTTGTTGATATGTTCTTTAAGCCTATTAAGAATTATTGATTCGGTTAATTTGCTGATTGTGGAGAGTAGTGAGATGGGTCTATAGCTGTCTGGAGAGTGAGAATTTTTTCCAGGTTTAAGAATGGGGAAAATTATGGTGGTTTTCCAGGTGTTAGGAAAGTGTTTGAAAATTAATATTTTATTCATTAGGTAGGTGAGGATGAATATAATTTTCAGTGGTAGACTTTTTAACATTTTATTAGTGATTTCATCTTTACCAGGTGCCTTTTTTGGGTTTACTTTTTTGATGTAGTTTATAATTTCCTCTGGTTTTGCTGGTTCGATGAAGTTATTAGTAGTTGAAAGGTAAAATTCTTTTATTTTGTTATGAACTTGGTTATCAATATTAGTTTGAAAGTTATTAGGGCGTGGATTTTCTTGGAAGTTGGTAGCCAGAGCTTCTGCTAGAAAATTTGCTTTTTGGAGGTCTGTGACTGCTGTGCCTTTGTTTGAATTTAGGAATGGTATACTGGGTTTTTTCTTTTTAAAAAGGTTTGCAGTTTGCCATAAGGAGTTGTCTTGTGTGTTGAGTGCTTGTAGTCTGGAGTTCCAATTTTCTTGTTTGAAGATTTGTACTTGCTTTTTAATTTCTGAAGAGATTCTGTTTAGCTGATTTTTGATGTTTGGGTCTTGTGTTCTTTGGTAAAGTTTTCTAATTTTGTTCTTTTGTGTGATGAGGTTTTTAATGCTATTTGGTGTGGAAGTTGAGTTTTTGTTTTTGGTGGGTGTGGAGGCTTGTTTGTAAGCGTTTAAGATGGAGTCGGTTAAGTTTGTGATTTTATTTTCAAGTTGAAATGGGGAATTAATATTACTGTAGTCGAAATATTTGGTGTTATTATTTATGTATTTGGAGAAATTTGACCAGTGTGCTTTATAATGTTTGTGTGTTTTAGTTTTTTCAATATGGAAGTTGAAAGTTAGTACAACTGGGTTGTGGTCAGAAGAAAGCTCCGAAATTGCAGTAATTTCAAAAGGGTAGAAGAATTCTCTAATAAGTGCTATGTCAAGTGTGTTTGTTGAGTTATGTCCAAATCGTGTGGGGGTAGGGGGAAATGCTATTTGTAAGTCTAGTTTGTCTGCAAAGTTTTTAAGTTGGATGCCTCTTGTTGAATTTTTTCTACAATTCCAATAGTTGTGTGTGGCGTTAAAATCGCCAAAAATCACACAATTTGAGTTTGTTTGTAAAATATTTTCTAGGTCTAGGGTAAATAATCTTTTATCAAAGGATGAGGGAATGTAAATGGAAGAAATAGTGACTGGGTGATTGTTGAAGGGAGTAAGGGTGATAGTGGTTGCTTCTATGTGTTGGAGTGGTGTGGTAGTTTGTATAAAGTGTGTTTTAATAAGAATCATGGTGCCTCCGGAGGGGATGTTATCTGTGATGCGATCATTTCTGTGTACTTTATAATTTGCTAAGTAAATACTGTGGTTCGGTCTGAGTCTTGTTTCTTGTATAAGGATAATATCGGGGCAATACTTCTCTACAAATACTCGTAGCTCCACGATACGAGCTAAAACTCCATTTGCGTTCCAAGAACACAAACTGAGGCCAGAGGTATATGGGGTATTAATATTTATATTGGGATTATACATAAGTTTCTGAATCAAGCAGCGCCTCTATGATGACATATTTTTGGTTTTTATTGTTTTTGACTGCTGCAATTCTGGGGGTTGGGCTGCCAAGCCAGGAAATTTATTTAAAATGTCTGCTAGGACAAGGAGTAGATCTATGGAGTGCGAAAACTTTCCTTCCTGCTTGCTGTGGGAGTAATTAGGGATTGGGTGGTGTTTTGATTAGATCTGGCCTCGTTTTGTGCCGAAGTTTCTGATCCGCTCTGTGGGCATGGAGCGTTGCTAACTGCCTGTGCGAAGGAGTAGTTGCTTTTAACTTGGTTGCTGTTGGTAATTAGATTGTTGTTTCTGAAATTAGTAGCGCCTTTTGAGGGTTTAGGATAGTTAGGACATTTCGCCCATGAGGCCATATGCCCGTGGGTGTCACAATTTATGCAAAGTGGGTTTTCTTGTTTCTCCTTGATTGTACAGTCTCTTGTCAGATGGGCATTGCCGCACTTCAAGCATCTGGTGGTCATTCTGCAGTTGATTGATGAGTGGTGGAATTTGTTACAATTGAAGCATTGGGTGACCCCTCTGCCTCTGTATCCTTCGATTTTGACAGACATATAGCAGAGTCTGTCTACTTCGTAAATTTCCTTTGAGGCTTTTTCCGTTCTTGGAATGGTGACAAGGAATATGGGTAGAGGTCTTTTGGATCTTAGGTTGTGGAGCTGTGCAACTTTTTGAATGTCGTATCCTAGTTCTGTTAATTCTTCCTCTATATCTTGAGGGGAGGTGTCCCTAGGAAGTCCTTTCACACAGATCTTAATAGGCCTCTCAATTATCGGACGGATGATGTAAAATTCATAGTTGTGTTTTTCAAGGGATTTTATAATTGATCTGTATCCATCATCTGTGTTGAGATATAATTTAATATAATCACCTGATAGGCGAGTTCTGAGATTTAGATAGTCTAGAGTTAGAGTTTTTAGTTGATCTCTATAATTTGTGGTTATTTTCATCATAATAGGTGGTTGAGGGTGCTTGTGATTTCATTGGTTGTTGGGTATTCGTTACGGGCGAATCAGAAACTTCGTTGTTTACAATATTTAGTGTTTGAAATTTATTCTGTGTAGTTATCACAGATTGGTTGGGGAGGTTTTGGATATTTATTTTAGCTGTTTTTCTGGATGGAGGGGTGATGAAACCGTTTTCATCTTCACTTTTACTTCTTTTTTGAGGAGTATTTTTAGGCGAAAGGTTATTAGTTGGGATATTTCTTTCATTTTGGGAATGTTCAGAGTGGTATGGGCAGCCATTGTACTCGCAGGGAGGATTAGCAGAATAAGCACTTACCATGTTTTGTAGTCTGGCCTCAGCTTCTCTGTATCGGGACAGCTCGGCTTGAAAAGTGAAGTCGTTTTCGTCGAAGAATCTCCTGTTTTTGTAGGCGCTTAGAGTGGCTGCTGTGTTTTCTAAGAAGATATTTAGAAATTGAATTTCCTCTTGTATCTTTTGTCTGTTGAGGCTGGGCGAGTCTTCCTGAGTCGTTGGGATTGGCGAACTCACTGGCGAGTATAGTTCCATTTCATTGTTGTTGTCCATGTTCGGTCCGAGTCGGTTTGGGTCAAAGCAATCCAGTGTTGTGGTATAAATAATGAGAGAGTAAGGAAGGATTCCAACCCTCCCTAAATAGCACTAAGAAGTACTGTTTAGGTTGGTAATCTTTACTTTAAAAACGAGCAATCACAGAGCGGGAGCGTTTAGAACACGTCTGACTAGTTTGAAAAGAAATTCCTATGAGGCACTGCTTCAGTTAATAGCCAAAGAACTGAAAGGGAAAATCCAAAATCCTTGGAAATTCCTGAAGTCACTCAGATAAATTCTTCCAACCCCTGCGATTTAAATAAACTCGTCCAGTTATCGCTCTTCCTATGGCTATCAACAAACGCTAATCCTCCTGTCTCCTGTCCTATTCAAACTTTATCTCCCCAGCTACACTACTATCACAAGATCCAACCATCTCTCTCTTTGCTTTTGAGTAATTCTCCTAAGGCAGGGATATTCAACCTTTTAAATTTCGGAGAACCCTTTGACTTCCATTTCCTGGAAGGAACCTCATTAGTAAGCCCCGTAAACCGGGGTACGGAAGTGACGTCACACTCCCCCCGCCCCCTTTATGCGTTGTTCTGGATATACTGATAAGGTTATCATGTGTACCTACTATATCGATAAGGGACCCCACCTGTTATCTTTGGGGTTGTTATTTACGAAGCGATAAGCTCGTTGTGTTGGTATACGCGTGCTATTCTAGTTAAATAGATATAATTTAATAAATAATTAAAAGTATTTTTACTGAAGATAAATTAAAAGATTTTTTTACAGGAATAAGAAGAAATGTATTTTGAATAAATGATTCTTTACCATGCAAAGTTGGATCGGATATTTCATAAGTACTTTTTTTTTTTCGTTGGAATGAATATATTTTAAACTGAATTAATTGGAAGATATTTTTTTTATTTCTTCGCATAAGGTTCAGGAATTGAATATTTGTTTCATACATTGTTTTCTTTTGAATGAACTGAATGAATATATTTCACTCTGAATTGATTTGATTTTTTTCTTCTGTTTTACGCGCATTTTTTATTTTGCTTGTATATAAGTACTTGAACGTTCCATTTGATTTCATTGCATGCTTGTACCAGTTAACGCGCATATGTAGAAATGTCTATCGAATATATGTATAAAAATCCTGAAAAACCTGCAAGTTTTGGAGGTGTAAATGCATTGTATAGAGATTTAGGAAATCGTGTTAAAAAGAAAGATATCAAACAATGGTTAGAAACTAAAGATTCTTATACTTTACATAAAACCTCAAGACGAAAGTTTAAGAGGAATCGGGTCATAGTAGGGGGAATAGATGAACAGTTTCAAGCAGATCTATTAGACTTGCAATCTTCAAGTCAGTATAATAATGGTTATAAATATCTTTTAACATGTATAGATGTGTTTTCAAAATATGCGTGGGCAATACCCTTAAGCGATAAAACGAGTCATAGCATACTAAAAGGTTTCGAAAAAATATTTAGAGAACGGAAACCCATATAACTGCAAACGGACAAAGGAGCAGAATTCAAAAATAAAACTGTACAAATTTATTTTAAGAAAATGAATGTTCACTTTTTTACTACTAATAATGAAACGAAAGCCAGCATTATCGAACGTTTTCATAGAACATTGATGTCTAAAATGACGAAATATTTCACAGAGTACAATACTCGAAAGTACTTAGATGTAATAGATAAACTTATATCTAGTTATAATCAGACGTGGCACCGAAGCATTAAGATGGAGCCTTTGAACGTAAGCATTGATAATCAAGCCAAAGTATGGGAAAACCTGTATGGCGACATGAGCGAACCAAAAGTCAAACTGCCCATGTTTAAAATAAATGATAAAGTGCGTATCAGTAAACGGAAAGGGAGATTTGAGAAAGGTTACGAAAATAATTGGTCTATGGAAATATTTACAATCTACAAAGTTATACCCAGAAATCCTATCGTTTACATGCTGAAAGATCTCAAAGGTGAGGTTATCGAAGGCACTTTTTACGAAAAGGAAATACAAAAGGTTACAGATTCTGGTTATTACCCAGTGGAAAAAGTTTTAAAGAAAAGAAAAAGAAAGGGAAAATTAGAATATTTTGTGAAATTCCTAGGATATCCGGAAAAATTTAACAAGTGGGTCAGTGATGTAAAAATGCTATAAATACATTTCGTGAACCAGGTATCATTCATTAGCAAAACATGTCTTTCTATGTGACACTACCGTCCGACAGTTCTCTGCATTATTTTCCAAATAACAAAATTTCAAGTTTCGTTACGCAACTACCTACACCCATTCTTTTAGACGGCAAGTGGGAAGTCGGATTGGCCGAAATAATTTATCCGCATACTTGGTATAACATAAATGAAAATAATAATATATTTGGGTTTGATTTAGGAGACGGGAAGTTAGTAACAAGAAAGTTGCCACCCGGTTATTACGAATCGGTTCCCGAAATTTTAAAATCTATGTTACTTCCTTCACACGAAGGCAAAATTTCCTTTAAATTCAATGCTAATAACAAACGAGTGAAAATAAAAACTCAAAACAATACGAAAGTGATTCTGCAAGAAGGTTTGTGCGACGTGTTAGGATTTCGTTCTCAGCTCGTGAGCGGGACTGAAGAAAGTTCTTTCGTAGCCGATCCACAGGCATCATTTCCCTTTTTTTACGTTTACAGTGATATTGTACAACCTGTGGTGGTAGGTCACGTAGAAGCTCCTCTTTTAAGAATCGTCCGAATATCTGGAACCGACGGTGATGTTGTGAGTGCTCATTACGATAGACCTCACTACGTTCCCCTTATACGTCAATCTTTTCACACTATTGAAATCGAAATTCGTCTAAACTCAGGTGCTCTAGTGCCTTTCGAAAGAGGTAAAGTGATTGTTGTTCTGCATTTCCGCATGCGGCAAATACTATAAATAAGCAGTACATCAAAGAATAGAAATCATTTACTATATGTTAAGGAAATGAGTCACATCATGAAAGTACCCTACGTGTGTTGTACAAAAAAGTTTGAAGACCATTACACGAATCATACGGGATCTGGAGTTCCATATTACGAAGGTGTGTCATTTCAAAAAGGCTATGGATTGGGAGGGATTTTTCGTTGATTGTTAAGGACTGCTTTACCTTTCTTGGTGAAGGGAGGAAAGGTCGTAGGAAAAGAAGCTCTGAGGACCGGAACGAGAGTAGTCAGTGATGTATTATCCGAAGATTTTAAAACAGCTGCAAAAAAGCGAAGTGAAGAAGCGGGTAGAGGCATGGCTCGAAAGACTATCGAACATGTTCAATCGATGATTGGTCGAGGGAAATATAAAAGGAAGCGAAAGAAACAGAAGAGGGTCATTTCAAACAAAGTGAGAAAGGTGAGAGGACAAGATATTTTTGATCCATAATGGCATTTATTTTAAAAGGATCCCCTGAATGTGTCAAATCAGAATTGGAACTTTTTCATTTACCTGTCACCCAAACAGCCATAGAAAGTGGTCAGTGGGTAGAATTTCATCCATTATCCAACGTATTTGATGGCGGTCCTGTTGAATTTCACGTCTCTGGAAGCGGTGAAGAATATCTGGACTTGAGTCAAACACAACTTTACTTAAAAGCAAAAATTGTGAAAGCAGATGGTTCACCCATAGAAAAAGACACAGCGATTGGTCCTGTTATTCTATTTCTACATTCTCTATTCTCGCAAATAGATATTTCCCTCAATGAACGACTCGTTTCCAATTCAAGTAACACGTACCCATACAGATCTTACATTGAAACTTTGCTGAATCATGGATTCGATAGTAAAACTTCTCAACTGACATCTGAAATGTTTTATAAAGATAACGAAGATGGATTGAAGAAACGGTCTGAATTTTTCAATTTAAGTGGTTCCGTGGATATGATTGGTAGCTTACACTGTGACTTATTTCATCAAGAGAGATTATTGTTGAATTTAGTGGATTTAAAAATAAAACTGATTCGAAGTAAACCAGAGTTTTGCCTGCAAGGAAAAGAAGGACATAAAGTAATACTAGAGAAAATTACCTTATTATTAAGAAAAGTGCATGTTAGCCCTAGAGTTGTATTGGGTCACGTGAAAGCTTTGGAAAATGAGACGGTGAAATATCCAATTAATCGAGTTTTGTGTAAAGTATACTCCGTACCGCAAGAAAGTATGTCGTTCGTGCAAGATAATATATTCATTGGCCAAATGCCAAAGAAAATTATTGTAGGATGTGTCGATAACGATGCATTTCATGGTACATTCACGAAATCTCCTTTCGATTTCAAACATTACGACATCAATTTCATAGGTGTTTACCTAGACGGTCAGCCAACTCCACATAATCCTATGGAGCTAAATTTTGCTCAAAATAATTACATCAAAGGTTATCATAGTTATTTAGTGGAACTGAAAACTTAGGTCAAGACCAGGGTCTTTTTATATCGAGAAAAGAGTATATAAACGGAAATACGTTATTTGCTTTCAATTTGTCACCTGATCTATGCAATGGAGATCACTTGAACTTGATCAAACACAGTAATCTCAGGCTAGAAATAAAATTTACTAAGGCACTGAGTCAAACCATTTGTGTGCTTATTCTTGCCGAATTCGATAACGTTATAGAGATAAATAAGACGAGAAACATTTTGTACGACTTTGGAAACTAAAAATGGATGGAAATCAAATATATTTTATTCTATCACATGACCCTGTTACGGCCCCTTTTTTCCGTGGAGTTTTCGTATCGGACACAGTACCGAAGTTAAAAGGAAAATCTACATGCGTGGTAAATTTGGACGACTCTTCGCAACCCGGATCACACTGGCTGGCTCTCTATCACGAAAATAATCGTCTCGAGTTTTTCGACTCCTACGGACATCCACCAGAATATTATGGACTACCATTTCGAAACTTGGTTTCAAACTACTCTACAGTATGCTGGAATTCAAATGCATTTCAAAGTCCCACATCTAACGTATGCGGAGCGTATTGTATTTATCATTCTCAAGAGAAGTCAAGGAGATTCTATGTATTCAATTATAAACAATTTATTTCAGTGTCAAAAGAATGATTTTCGATTGTATCAGTTTGTAAAAAAACGTTATGGTGTAAGAATGATTTTTAAGCAATAAAGAAAAATTTGTGTTTATAGCTTTTTGTGTGTGGAAAAAATATCTTACTCTTATGACAATTTTCTTGTATAAATACACATTTACGTAAAGTTTTCTTTTAGTTATAATGGAACCGTTAAAGTTAAAACATCCTTTCACGATGATCGTGGCAGGATCTACTGGTTGTGGAAAGACACAACTGATTAAAAAGTTAATAGATTTTAAAATGATTTATCCTTTTCCTCCCAAAATGATATGGTGCTATGGTGCCTATCAATCTCTTTATAGTGAAATGAAAGGCATCGAATTTTATGATGGCTTACCTTCTAATATAAACAGTTTGTCTAGTGCTTTAATCGTAGTCGATGATCTTATGTCGGAACTTACAGGTGATACCAAATTAACGAAACTATTTACCAAGGCAAGTCACCATCGTAATTTGAGTGTTATTTTTATAGTGCAAAATGTCTTTTATAAGGGAATTCGTGACATTTCTCTAAATGCTCATTACATGTTTTTGTTTAAAAATTCACGAGATAAATCACAAGTGATGCATATTGGGAAACAGTTGTATCCTGAAAAAACAAAATTCTTCAGAGAAGTCTTCGAGGATGCTACTTCGAAACCCTTCAGTTACCTTTTAATTCACCTTAAACCCGATACGGACGATTCAATGCGCTTGCGCAGTGGTCTTTTTCCATGTGATAAATACTATGTGTACCAACCTCAATAATCAGTAAGTCTTGAAAACGCCATGGCCTCTGCTGTCATAGATTTCGAAGGATTTCATCTTACTTCGGAACTTTTCATCGTAAAAGAACTTGCTGTCTATGCCGTCAACGATGACAGTTTCCGCGGAAGGTGGCTATTCAAACCACCGCATTGTTTCGATCGGTTATCTAGACAAAAACAATTAACTTATTCATGGGTAACCAAAAGTCTAGATAAACAGAAATGGGAGAGTGGTGAATTACCTTACGAGTTTTTCCGCTGAATGATAGATGTAATATTTGAAATGTTTTCCTATATTTACGTGAAGGGATTGGAGAAGAAAAAAAATCTTTCATTTTTTATCGGGTCACGAAATATTCAATTTAGATGATTTTGAATGCACGAAAGTCAACGAGTTGCCATCTTATGACGCTTTGTGCCCTTTTTTACACGAAAAAAATTTTACTCATTGTGCCGTTTATAAAGTCAAAGCCTATGAAAATTTTTTAGAAAATATATAAATTCTGTTGTATGCGACAAGACACATCACTTTATTGCAATATGTAGGCTTGTACACACGAGCATTTTGAACACTTAAAATTGATTGCTAAAGCTAAAACAAAGGGTATCCTTTTGAAAAAATGTCCAAATAGTGTAATTAAATATTTATGTGAATGTGCTTTGAATGTTCTGAAAGGAAATGTACCTTTGACTAAAAATCAAAAGAATAGTTTAGTTCCCTATAAAAGAAGTTTGAGAAAACTTTCTGACAGGAAAGTGCCTATATATAAGAAGGGACAGCTTTTAGTTCAGAGAGGTGATGGATTTCTTTCTGTACTATTAACCAATTTTTCAAAGGGTACCGCGGCAATTTCTTTGATTGGTTCTCTCATCCATGGAGTTCAGTAAAAAAATGATTTTAGTACCCGAAGATCGAATAGATTTAGTTGATAAACTGTCCGATTTAGATGAACAAATGCAAGATATTCTTCGGAATAAAAATGTATCTAAAAGTGAAAAGGCGCATCAATATTTACAAGTTCTTCAAAAATTTGTGAAAATTTATCATCCTCAACAAGAAGCGGTTGAAGAAACGGTGGAAAATAATGAACCAGAAGACATTTTAACCACAACAATTTTCAAAGCTGCTCCAGTTCGATATCAGCAAACTGCCAAAGACGTTCTCGAGTTTTTAAGACATAAGCATTCCATTTTATCTTTTACCCCAGAGGGAGAAATTGTCTACAAAGGGCAACGTTTACCTCGTACTAATATTGTTATCTTAAAATCAGATTTGCTTCGGAACAAAAAACGATCACCTACAGGATTCAAAGAGTTTTATGCTGCTTTAAAAGAAATGCATATGCCTACAAATTACATTGTCAACAAGAAATTGCTTCAAAGCACTAATACTATTGTACCAAAGAAGGTTAAACGTATGTATGCAAAAAGAAAACCTTGGATTACTTATTGAATAAAATAAAATTCACATTGGAAATATAGTGTTTGTGTGTTCCTTTTTATTTTACGAACTAAAATTTTAAAAACTTTAGAAAATAAAATTATTTTTATCACCCGTGCTTTCGCGTGCGCGGCGAGTGGCTCGCGTAATATTTTAAAGATACTTTTTAAACGTTTTTTTTTAAAGAAAATAAAATTTTCAATCGTTTTTTTGAATATTAGAAACTTTTTTAAGACAAAATTTTACAATTAGATGGAAAAAAACTTTTTAAAACAAAAAGGAGTAAAAAATTTGTAATGATAGAAAATTAATTCTTCTTAAACAGGAAAAAAAA
>BMAW01052083.1:0-41370 GCA_019974015.1 Nephila pilipes | reverse complement strand
TCATAATCTGGGATTAACGAGTAAAAGAGGATTCATGAGAGCTATCTTATTATTATTATTTAGTGATAATAAAGTATTTTGTCTTTCTCTTACATATCTTTGATTGGATTCTAGTAATATATTGACTATTTAATTAGACGAAAAGATGAAGGTAAAATTAAATCATAATGGAAGGACGTCATTAATTTGAATTTCAAAGGTGATGAAATAATTCTTACTTTATTCAGGCATTGTATCCTCTTCCTCTCCCTTTTTTACCCACGTCTCCCGAACTTATCTAAAATCAATATTTCATAGCTTTTTAAAAAATATTTTGAAAAAATAGTATCCATTGTTTATTATTGCATAAAAATATAACAAAATAATTTCAGAACAAGATGTTTAATTCTTACCTTTAGTTCAAATGAAAAAGCAGACGTGTATAATTACTTCAGTGAGCTGCTGTATTACAAAAGATCAAGATTTCGAAGAATGTCTCAAATCTTCAGTCAATAAGTTGGGCTGTTTCGAAACAAAGTGAGTTCTGAAAACCTCCAGGAATAGAGGTATATTATTTGCCCTTTTGTTTTACTAGGATTAAGGTTTCTATTAATTTAGTTCTTGGAAAATTGACTTAGTTGCGAAAAGCTTTCACTGAAAAACAAGCCGAGGTTTTTCAAAGCATATGAAACCTTTTAGAAACCCATGCGTATTTATTATTTTTTAATTTTTGAATTCAGTGCTAATCCTATTTAGTTTCTAATTAGGTTTTTCAGATTTAAACTGTTGTGTTTGTTTTCAGTACAAATAAAATGTGAATGCGAGAGTGTAAGAAAAAGAATTGGAGCTTCTTTCTTTTTTACCCAGAAACTTAAAAAATAATTTTGTTACCATTTAACTGATCGGATTACGAATTTTATTCCTTTAAATAAATTTCTACAAAATATAATTAAGGCAAATAACAATTGTTATTCCCCCCCCCTCTTTTAAATGTATTTTATCGTATTCAAATAAAAACACAATAAGTCAGATTTTAAATGGGCTCATTTTAGAATTAACGTCGTTCTGTAAGTGGTTGGTTAATTTGCAGAATAGCCATACAAGATTTGTCTATCAAATAATGAGACTTATGCTACTACAGAAGAAGTACGCATGCTACCGACTACTGTTTAGCACGAAGCATTCTCTTTTGAATGAAGCGACTCTCGTTTCTGTAAGCAAATCCGTATCCCCGTAACTTTCGTTCGCAATAGAATTATTATTATTATTATTATTTTGTTTCGCCGGAAAAAATGACGAGTGAGTAACTCATTTTTGGGATATTTCACAGAAACTTGGAAAAACTGCATTTAAGCGTACTTTATTGAAAGAAGTGTATGGCAATGAATGTTTATCGCGTGCTCGTGTTTTTGAAAGGTTCAAGTATCTGTATTTAAAGGAACAAGATTTGAGTCCGTTGAAGCTGTGGAACAGAAAGCGGCACACGTCCTGAAGAATCTGAGTGAAGAAAACTTCCACCACTATTTCGAACCGTGGGAAATTCGCATGGAGCGTTGTAGGAAGGGTGTATATCGAAGGTGATAATAAGTAAATATGAATGAAATCAAAATAAAATGCATCAGTCTCGTTATTTAACGGCTACACCTCGAATTACCCAAGATACGTCATACTCATCAATTCACGCATATCGTTTACTCATTACTGTGACTTTGACTCAACTTTGTAAATGCAAGAAAAAAAATGTGCGTGAAAAAGATGGAATGAAGAAGAAAACATCCCGGCTACATGCACTGCACCTGTGTTTATCAAAGTTAGCAAACCCCATAGGAGAAATACGAGATAATAGGGTACCTAGGAGTCGTATAAAACGCAATTATCTAAGCCTCTGGGGTCCCTTAAGGGGCAATTATATCATGTGATGATGGAACAAACCTGAAAAGAAGCATTCTCTTCAACCTTCCACATCAATACGTTAGGATTTGGAAAGGCATTCGAGTTAAACATGTTCAGAAGCTTCCTATATTCTTGATTATGGTCTTTAGAGGAATCTGGACTCTAGCCTATCATTCAGTTTAGATGCTACCGGCAATAAAGGTCACGACCTTAACCACTGGGTTATCATAAACATCATGGATTGGATTAACATAGTAGTATGTATGAAACAAAATTGGTATGGGGGTTCGTAGATTTATGTCCCATGGGGATTCATGTCACATGAAATTATGCCAATTGTTGCATATTGAATTTTATTGGATCCCATTCAAGATGTGATGCGGAAATTAAGAAAGCTGTGTACTTTATAAGGTATCCGCTTGAAGTGACTATGGTTCAAAATAATGTAATGAAATAAAATTGGTGAATCATGCAATCAAACAAAATGAAACAAACGAAGTAATAGATAAATAATATATGTTTCTCTATTAACAAAATTAAAATTAATTAAATATTAACGTGTTACAAAATTTAAATATAAATAATTAAATTTTAAAACTAGTAAAAAATTCAAATACTTATTTCTAAATTAATAATGAAAATAATGTCATGCATCATAAATCAATGTACCATTTATTCAATTATCTCAGAGGTCTAAGAAAGTTATTTTGACTCTGACGCGCGCGACTAACACGTCATTTAACTTAATAAATACTTTCTTGTTTAGTGAAAGCATTTTCTTGTGCGTTTAAATTTAATCCTTCCATATTAAAAACTTTTTTTTTTTATTGGTAACTTTTTTTATAGTTTTCAAATGGTTCAAAACTTTAGTGAGAAAGTTAGTTACTTTATAAAAATATTTAACAAACTTACTCATACTTTGAGTAAGTTTGTTACTCAAGGACTTTCTTCTGAATTTCGTGGTGAAGAGATAATAAGGTAGTAAAAAAAGTAAGGCAAATAAAACCACTTATTACTACAGTCGAGCATAAAATCGAGCATTTCTTCAGTGAAATCTGTAAAAGTATTTTCAGCGCTTGGTTATTCTGAATGCAGAGAAATCATCTATAGGAGCTGCAAACAGCTTACAACAGGGATTTCCAACATTTTGGAACTTATTCTTAAATACCAGAAAGGCAGCGAGCATATTAATTTTTTCAAGATAAATTTATTGGTTGAAATGGTTAATATTCATTATATACAAAAAAAAATTTCAAAAAAATATAATTTTTAAGATATAAAAATTGTTGATTGTATTCATACGTAATATAAATAATTACTAAATAATATGGATAAAAGTTTACCAATTCTTTAGTTTACAATTCGTTGGTGTAAAAATTCTTTATAAAAAGTGTAATTACTGAGGTCACTGTGATCTTTATCAAATTGTCATTCAAGAAATATTAAAGTTTGTGATTATATTCCGTCAATCAAAATGTGTGTGTTCTGTACTTTGACTTTATGAAATTCATTAAGGAACACAATGATTTTCGGTGTTATGTATTTTCGACCCCGTGGAAGAGAAGAGAGATGTTGGTTGACCTGAGATGCCGACGGCTGTTTCGAATCCTGGTCCATTGGGTCGAAAGAAAAGTTGACCGGTCGCTTTTTGTTGCGCCTTTACCAACTAGACTAAAAAATTCTTCCTAATTGGACCAGTTATTGAGGCGTTTTTAACTTCTGATGTTGTTGAAGAAAGCTGATGCAGATTCACTCAAATATGTAGAACGGAAACCCAATTTTGTGTTATACGATGTTTTTCTTTGAGAATGGAACATTGTTTTTGTCAACTGTATTCCAGAGGTTACCATCATATACAGTGGACTTTAGGACAGTGTCATTTTAAAGGTACAAAACTTCTATCACCGGTTCTTCCGTTCTTATTTGAGTAATTTTTGTAATATATTCAGCTGTTTTGATTACATTTATTTGATAAGTAAAAGGATTGATAAAAATGGTGACCATCGGTTTGATAAGATTAAACTGTTGAAAGGATTTTTTAAACTGGAGCAGTGAATAAGTAATTGAAGGCTGATAATAAACGAGGACAAATCGATTTTAGTTTCGTCCATCATTTTTTTTTACGTGTGAAAGACGCACAAATGATTTCATCTGCAGATATAATTATGAACAAATATTTTTTCAAACAAATAACGAATATTTCTTTTAAGAATAAATCTGATGCACTTCAATCAATTGGTGTCGAAATGCGTGGTATGCTTGTAACGCAAAAGTACATTAAAGAAATATATGGGTAACCACTTTTTGTCGTTTGCAGCTTGAAATATTGGTTATTACTCGTTTCGACGTTCTGTTAGAGTATTTCGGTTTTTTTTTTCCTTTCCTAGACACTAAGTTTTAATATAACAACTGTTCTCCTAAGCGTTAAATTTTTTGTTCTATTTTTCCAAAAAAAAAAAAAAAAAAAAAAGATTTGGAGGATAATATCAGGTAACTATAATAATATAGTTACATATAATATTACCCAATATAACAATATATATATAACTATGTTAAAATACAGTTATATTTTTTGCCTTTTAAACAAAAAAATATATACAAAAAAAAAAAAATCACCAGAAGAGATATTTGGATATTACTCTAAAAAAGTGTTTAACACTAAACAGCAGATATAAATTTTAAAACTGAATTTGACATAGCAGAGTACTTTTTTTTTTTTTTTTTTTCCTTTTCTTCTTCTTCTTTTTTTCGAATTCATGAGAAAGCACACGAGTTCTATTAAATAAAAATCCCGATACTGACGTGCAAAACCTGTTGTGTTTATTTCGACCGTTCTGTTCTCTCCCATAGGCGTTTAATACATTATGTTAGACTGATTGTAAGATGCTTGAGAGGTGATTAATTATATAACCATCGATAGGAGAAAGAGGTCTAAGTCAAACTGGAGATGTATTGACTCGAGAAAACTCACCAAAAAAAAAAAAAAAAAAAAAAAAGGAGCCAAGCAATATGGTCATAACGAAGAAAAGGGCCAAAAATTTTCTTTATTTTATCTTGTTATTGATATTTCTTTCGCATTTTTATTTATACAAGTTAAGGTACTTCAACAATCATAGAATAAAAATAATTTCTGATTGGAGTTTCATTTCAGTTATTCGAAAACTATAATAGTGACTTTATTTTAACAAATATTTTTTTTGCATGTATATTGAGCGATAGCTAATCTCTTTTTCTAAAAACATGTTAAAAATCATAATTTATTTGTAAAGCTTTTTCCAGGATATTGCTTTCTTTACAACTTCAAACCACCCGTAAAAGTAATAAATAAAACTAAAGAAAAAAAAAGATATATGAAGGAAAGGAAATAAAATTAATATACACGAAAGCATTTATACATTAAAATTTTTTTTTAATTAATTAAATCAAATTTTAAATTGCTATGATTTGCGAAGAACAGATTTCGAATCAAAGGGATTCTTCTTTTTGCAACGCCTTAGAGTTCATTTTTATTTATTATATCACGCAATCTATTACAAAAAGTTCTTTGTTGGCTAATAAGGGCAATTAAAATAATTTTACTCCAAAACATTCCAGAAAAGAAGCGAAATTAAAAAGATGTAGTTCGATAATCTTGTGGCAAAAAATGGCTGCTTCAAATCTGTTTTAAGATATCAAATAATTTTATTAATTATCGATAGGTAAATGAAATACTTCATTTTTATATGTTTTATTTCAAATCAGTAAAAAATTTAGGAGAATTTTAATATGACATATTTTTGAAAATTTTCATTACTGGTAGAGGTAGGCATCAAATCTATACACAAAAACTTTTACGATAAATTTGTGATAAAGTCTTTTGTGCTTAATTAAAACACCAGCTCCACTGGTGGCAAATAACAAACGATTCCGAATAAGTATTATAAAAAACGAGTTTCAGTGATGTATCTGTTGCCGGATCTCATGATATTCTTAAGTGTTCAGTTTTCATTTTAACTACATATAACTTTCATTTCCCAGTCTCATTCCAATTTAATATAATATTAATGCTTGCCATATTATTAGTAATTAATCATTTGTAATTTTATAACAAAATTCTTTTAAATAACATGAAAATAAAAAATATATAATAAAATGATAATAATAAACAGAAATAGATAATTCTTTTCTTTCGGAATCGTTTGAAGATTATAACATAAATAAATGCATAAGATATAACATACAACATAACATATATGATTAAAGACATAGTAAACGTATATTTACAAAAAATAAAGCATTTCCTAATTTTGATGTAAATAGATAACATAGAATCCTTTCAAAATTATAAAAATGTGCTTTAAAATTACAGAAAGGTCAACAAAAAATTAAGAGAAAGGTTTGGTTTGGTTTTATTAACGTCGCACTAGAAGCAACACGAGGGCTATTAAGAGAAAAGTAACTTCAATTATTTATCCCTTATATTTTAATGGATTTTGATGGGCAGACATTTAGAACTTGTTAACAATGGTCGCCATTTTTCATAATTAAGCATGAACGTCGTTCAAAAGTATTATATTTGAAGAGAAATAGCTCATTAAAGCAAATGTTACAACTGTTGAGAAAACAGCTCACCAGCGAGTAGGAGCCAAAACAAATTTTACATTGATTTATAAATTAGTTTTGATTTGGTGGTCATTTACTGCCAATCTTCTAAATTGATTGTTTTGTCAGTGTTAGAAAGTCTTTGATGATAAATGATTTATCAGCCATCACAGACTCAGGAAATCAAACAAAACTTAATAGAATCAGGGTTGTTTCTATGTCCTTTTCCAAAAAATAAATAAAGCGGAAATGGTCTAATCAGGCTGAAGTACTTATAATGAAGAATACTGAGGTAAAGGCGCTCAATCTCGGAATGTATCTAAAGAAGTAAAAATTTAAAATATTATGGCATGTAATTAATAATTACTACTTTGGAATAATTTATATAAAATTACCGGTAATAACTGATCAAACCACCTAATTTCAATGAATATTATAATGATCCAAAATCAAATTCAGAAAATTAACAAAGATGAAAGAAGAGAACATAGTAAATCATCTTCACCTGAACTGCAAACAACCAAATTGCACAGTAAAAAACATCTAAAATAAGAGGAAAATCAATTAAAAGTCTACAAGTCACCTTGGTAGTGAATTCAATGGACTTTAATTAGTAAATTAAATATCACAACAAAGAAGATTAGTTCTACAATATTCTAACAGCAACAGTTATTAAAGTATTTAAACAAAGCTAAATAAATGACAAAGATAAGCTGACACCTGATGCTGTGAAGACACCATGTATATACAAACAAAAGAGAGAGCTGGACAAATTCTAATGGTTTCCTCTCCCACCTTTTCGGTGGATGCTTTCCAAAAGCAATTTTTAACAAATCAATAACTCCTGAGATTAACATTAAAAAAAAAACATTTTTGCAAAATTTTTTTTATCTGACAACAGTAAATTACCCTTTTGAAAAGAATCAACTTTTAGGTGACAGTTGTTCCAACGCTTTTCCAAATCTTTTTTTTTTTTTTTCCAAAAAAATTTTTTTTTCTTTTTTCTTTCTTTTCTTTCTTTTTTTTTTTTTCGCAAGAAATCTCTGTTGAGTAAATATGATAAACAGCTTCTTTAACCACCCGTTACAGGTTTTTGTTCCATCGAGCAACTGCGGCACCCATAATTGAAAAACTTTTCATGCCTAATTTTTTTTCATGGATAGTAAATACAATCTCCA
Source organism: Nephila pilipes (assembly GCA_019974015.1). Taxonomy (NCBI): domain Eukaryota; kingdom Metazoa; phylum Arthropoda; class Arachnida; order Araneae; family Nephilidae; genus Nephila; species Nephila pilipes. Next base: position 33,739 of record BMAW01052083.1, on the reverse strand, counting down.
TATGATATCTTGTGTCATTCCAGCAACTTAATGGAGCTTCACTCCTTTACGATCTTTCATTATAATTTTTGGTTACTACCCCATCTTTCCGGTGTAATCTTACAGGTTCATCTGAGCGTTCCGCGTCATTTGTGTCGGTACGACCACGTTTAAACTCGGCAAACCACCGACAACCGTTGCTTTGATGCACAAGAGTCCGCATTTTTCAATCCATTGTTTCTGCTTGCACGGTGTTTTGGCCCATTAAAACAATGTTTTATCAGAACACGAAACTTAAGTTTTTTCCATTTTTTTAAAACAAACTACAGACTTTAATTCCAACCTCTGGATAACTCAGCTGTTTCTTGGTCCGATCGATCTAAAATTTTGACATCGTTTCAAGCAGCTGATAATACTCTGAAAGACCTGGTTATCATTTTACTACGAGCGCCATCCTAGGTTAGTCTCGGAGTTATTGACTGATGTGTTAGCGCCAGTGGCAGCAGGAAGCTGAATTGAGTTCTCTTTAGCTTCAAGTCCCTTCCGCCGACTTGCTTTGCTAGAAAGGCCGGTTCGTTCTCGTAGTGGTAGAGTGATGGCAGGCTTGAACGTTGAACGATCACAAGTCGCCACAAGTCTAAATAAAAAGAGAAAAAATATTAAATCACAAAAGTTAAAAATTGAAATAGAAAAAATGTTCTATGTAATGTTTTGCAAAGTACAGATTTAGTCACCCAAGCTGCTAATTTTTTCAAAATAGTTATTAAATTATTCAATTAAATATTAGAATTAAAGTAAACGATGAAATATTGAAATGGACAATAATATAATCTACATGTAAATAAAATGAAAGGAAACGGTAAATTGGTAAACTGAATACTTTTTAAGCTATGTGTAATTAAAGTTAAAGCAAACGATACATTTATACACTGATTATAATTCAAGCTAAATGTAATTAAAATTTAAGAGAAGCATAATTTATTAAATTGATTATAAAATAAGTTACATGTAATTAAAATTAAAGCAACTGATAAATTATCAAAAAGAATATATTTTAATCTAAAGGTGACTAAAATTAAAGGAAATGTTAAAAATTGCTAAACTGAATATAATTTAAGATAAATGTACTTAAAATGAAAGGAAACGGTAAATTGTTAAATTGAATGGAAAAGAATATAGAAAAATTTAACGTTAAGTCCATGGATAGAACCGTAAAATTGAGATATTCGAATACAATCCTAATTATAATAGTTAAAAATACCAAGAGTTAGTATTTAGCTTTAAAGTTATATAAAAATATTAAGTATAATGTAAAAGAATATAGAAAAATTTAGCATAAAGTCTGTGGATTGAACCATAAAATTAGGAAACAGAATTATTTATTAAGTAAAAAAAATCTAATCGAGATATTAAAAATCTCGAAAAGGATCTAGTACTTAATGTATAGCCTATTAAAAACAATGAGTCCCTTTGGTACAATAGTAATTATATATATATATACATATGTATATATATACACATTTTATCATCATCATCATTGCTATTACATACAGTTACATACATATATACATATACAGCCATTATTTATAATATCATCATCAATATCATTACATATATATACATATGGTGTTATTACAACATTATTTTACACATATATAGAGCAACATAAAGGCCATTGCTACATGCATATACATGATATACATACATACATATGCTATTACATACATGTACAAACATGCATATATACATATATATTATTATTATAAAGCATAGCATACATATATACATATTTATACATATATATATAAATATATAATATTACATATATATATAAATATATACATATATAGAGAGAAAGAGAGTATATATATATATATATATATATATATATATATATATATATATATATATATATATATATATATAGGAGTTATCTCGACTTTAAAACAGTTTCGTATTCTTTTACTGTTAACATTTGTTTACCGCTTTTACATTTTAAGCAAATATATATATAATGTCATCACTCAAATTTGCTTAAAATGTAAAAGCGGTAAACAAATGTATACGGTAAAAAAGTACGAGGCTAATTTAAGAGTCAGATTACAGCTGAATAAAATTTTAACGGGAAAAATACAAATAAACAGAGGGTTATGATCAAGCATGCTAAATAATTATTTTCCTCGCTTGAAGTGAATGAGAAACATTAAAAGACAGTAATAAAGACCGATTCTGAGCTATCAATAAGACAATTTTTTCATAAGCTTCCCCCCCCCCAGAATGTGCTTTAATTAATGGAACTATTAACTATTCACTGCTAGAGAGCATTCCTGAAGTAAATAACATAGCTGTAGGATTAACAAAGCCAACATAACCCCATGCTTGATTTTCTGTGGAATCCGTTCAGGCCGGGAATTTTCCCCCGTTATAACATTGTGTTGGGGGAAGTTACTGCTGGTGCAAGGAAGGTATGCAGCTTGAACGTAATTTGATTGGCCGTGTAATACGAGAAAGATCACTTATTGTTCCTCAGATAGAATTTTCGATCATTCCTCTAGGAGGAGGGTAGGGTTGATGTTTTTTTTGCAATGAATTAAGATTCCGGAGTCGAAAATATGATGGAAGGTTGGTTGAAATACTGTGTCTATCTACGATGTTTGAGTATTAGGTTCACTATAGTAACATTCTGTCTTTTTGTGCACTTAGAAATTGCTGCAATTTAAATTTGAGAAATTTATTAGCTACCCAAGGGGATATTGTTTTACGTGGGGTATTTGGCGTACCAGATCACTTTTCAATTTTTTTATCGTTTGCTCTAATTTTATAATTACATTTAGCTTAAATATATTCAATTTAATAATGTATCGTTTGCTTTAATTTTAATATGTGAAAAGTTTACTATTGTCTATTTCTCGATATTTCTTCGTTTACTTTAATTCTTATATTTAATTGAGCAATTTAATAATTATTATAAAAAAATGCGCACGTTGAGACGCTTAATCTGTTCTTTGCAAAACTTTGCATAGAACTTTTGAATTCTTACATTTATTTTAAATAGTATCGTTTCTTAGTGTCTTGTGAAATATATTGCAATGTGAGATACTGTAAAAAGCTTAAATAAGAATTAAAAGCAGTTTTATGAAAAGAAGTTGCAATCTTTGTTATATTGTGACCTTATAAACTTCAAGCTCGTATTTCAAGTCTTTTAAAACCTGACGGATACAAAAGCGAAAGGAAAATAAGTAGAGAAATATGGAAATAAAGAGAGGAAAATTATGCTTGGAGCTGTATTTCCTTCATCGAGATTATTCAAATAATCATTTGGCGATTGCAATCTTAGTATTTGACAAAAAAAATCGTTTGGTGATTTTATACCTTAATATTTTCAAACCGTATAATATTAAAATTTTTATTCTTTCTAACAATGTAGAAAAAAATTACATTTTTATTGTTAATACCAACATTAACAAAATAATTGTATTTAAATAAATTTATTGTAGTGTTTTGTAATTGTTACATAGATTTTAAATTAATTTCTTATACTGGTCAAAAGTCAAAACATAGTCAAAGTGCATTCGATTTGATTGATTTAAACTTTTTAAATTGTATTTATTATTTTATTTGACATAAAACTAGTAATAATCTAAGTTGATTCTTCTGCCTCGTCCTGATTTCGACATTTCCAGGGGCCAATTGACACATGAGTACATGCATTGAAGTCACCGAATTCAGAGTTAAGTAATAATTTTCCTATTTTCAACGCCTAATTTTACTTTTTTTTGCGTTTAAAGCAATGAAAATATAACAAAAATACCACCATTTTTCATTGAAAAATGCTTAAATTTAGTGTAAGGCCACATAAAGTATAACAATAGTATTATTACAAAAATTCCAATCATTCGTGGGTGTATGCGAAGAAAAATCAGTCCAACATGGAGAATAATAGTAAATGACGCTTTAATCACAAATCTTCAGGATTACACGCAGGTAGTAGAACTTGGACAATAACAACACAAACAGTAAACACAGTACTTGTACAGATTAGTGACACAGATGCAAGATCAAATACAACACACGTAATGACAGTCACAGTTATATCACTATTAGTAGTAATCAAATAAGGGGTGAAGCAAAAGTCACTTAAAAATTTAAAACGTGATTAACTTTTGTTAAAATTTAATATCTTTTGGTTTGTTATATAACAGAATCTTCTGAAAATCAAGCATCTGGATTTATAGTGAGGAAAAATACACAACTGAACATTGTGTGACAATTACCCAACACTACTAAGAAAATAAAGGTTTCCTTGATCTTAAACATTGGGTATAATAAGTCATTTAATTTAAGAAGGACTCTTCTTAATCCTACGATATTGATCTTGGCTAAATGGTTCGAGATGGAGTCTGTAGAAGATACCCAAAAAACTTGATGTTATCCAGACCAGTATTGATAGTATTCAGGAAGTAATTATTTCAAAGTGTTCAGACTTTCCTTGATTTTATGGCATCATTTCTTTTTTTCTCCCGGGAGCTCCTTGTAGCTCATGTTTTCATCAATTATAATAATAATAAAAAAAGAACCATTGCTCACCTATAGACTAATATTCGTCAAGAAATTCTAGAGATACTGTAAGAGATACTGCAAGGAGTAATAAAAATACTATGGGAAGACGCCCCATGTTTACAAAAGGCGCAACGGTGCTTATAGAGGTATTGTTTTCCTTACCTGTTGTGCAAAAATATTTTCAAATAATGTATAACATCATTTAACTCATTATGGAAATATGGCATTCCTTCTTTATAGCCAAAAAGGTTTGGGGACTGGAATGATATTTGGCGACAAAACTAGATGCCTCCAAGACATGTCGAGAAGTCTCTAGAATTAAATTGGAGAATATATTTTTGGAAACAGTTCTGCATGTAGTAAAGGTGTTTCATGTGACACTGTGATTTTGAATTACTTTGCTCGGTGATTGTGCGAAATTTGAATAGATGCTATTATGTATTGATAAGTTTGTATATTAATTCCTTCATGTAAAAATGAAATGCATTTGTTATAAAGCCTAAGAATAAAATCTAGATTTACCAGGGAAGAATATGCTTATTAATTCAGTGAACCTTTCCTACAATTGAAAGCTGATCCCAACCCCATAACAATGCAAATTATAACATTAAATTACAAAACGTTACAAATTATGTTCACTTAAAACTGCCAAGTGACTTTTGACCAATCCAATATAATTTAGTAATGTTATATGGGGTAGGTCAAATACTATATAACATGACCTGGCTGTCAGGTGGGTTTTGGCAACATCACTATTGATTGACTGTTGATTAATGTCACACTTAAACAACACGAGGGCTGTTGGCGACGGATTTCGTAATTCTGAACCTTGATCAAGTGAAGAGGACGACACTAGAGCTGAAAGCTCCCTCTCTAAACTTCCATACCACACCAATGGGAGGACTTGGTACTTAGACAGATTTAGAGTGCATCAACCCCACTATACGGCGGGTCTTTAATGGCATCTTGGCTCGAACCCACGATTCAAGGTAAAGAACGCCGACCATGACCACCAGGCTACCACAGCCACCAAGATGCTAATCAAGCATAGTGATAAAAAGCTACACATTTGTACAATTATAATTGGTGTTTCTTTATTTCATTCCTGACTACTTTTCTTTGAGCCTTATGGTAATGGTCGCGGGCCGCGGTTTTCATCGAGTTGGGGGTTCAAGTCTTGATGCCACTAAGGACCCGCCGGGGCTGATGCATGTTAAATCTGCCGAGGTTCTAAGTCCTCCAATGGCTGTGGAGTGGAAGTTCAATGAAGGAGGTACCTACTAAGGTGTCTTCTTCGTCACTTGACCGAGGTTCAGAGTTTTGACGACGTCCGTCGCCAATAGCTATCGTGTTGCTTTTAGCCCGACGTTATCAAAAACAATTTAATTTTTTGAAGAAAAGCTCGACAGCAATTTCTTATTATGAGACAATCAATACTTCGGATACATCTTTTTTAGGTTAAAATTTTTTTTAACCCGATTAGATCAGCTTTGTTTTTTTTTTTTTTTTCCCTATAGTTTGACAAAAACTGTTAATTTAAAAATTAATTAATTAATAATTAATATATTGAACTATTTTAACAAAATATTGATTAAGATATATGATATAAACATCAATTGTTAGGGGGGGAAATAAAAGAACAACTTAAATGTTTTTATCGTTTATTTAAGCGGATATGAGTAATCATTGTTGACAAGTGAAGGGAAAGTGCGACTGCGGTTAATTTGGATGTTTGAGACAGTAAATAACCTTTCAAAAATAAATGTCTACTGAAAAAAAGTAATAGATTTAGACAGAGACATAAGAAATATTTGCTTTTACTGTAATAACTCTATCGGCCTTTTAACATTCTCGCAATGTAAATACTATTACTTTCTGATTTCAAACGGAAAAAAAAAATAATGGAAATCTTGTGTTGCCCCATAAATCAAACAAATGCGCAGTACTTTTTCCTCGAATAAAGTTACACCAATATGACTGTTTTCGTCCGATGTATAGAAAGAGAAAAAAAATAATTTTGATAATTTATTGCAGATAATTTATTGCCGAATTCAAACTTTGAAAATATTTTTTTCCATAGAAACTGCGTAGGTTAATCTATCAAAAAAAAAAAAAAAAAAAAAAAAAAAAAAAGGTAATAAAATTTTTTTTTTTAATGCTAATTTAGAACATAAAAATATTTGCTATTAAAATAGAATTTATCTTACAACTTTTTGGTGACGGAAATAGAATTTCTAATAGCAAATTAAGAAGAAAAAAAAATATTTCATCTCTATTGATGTAATTCCTTAAAATACAAGGAGTGACTAATCGATAACGAGACTGATGCAGGAAAATTTTTTATTTTAATATCAAACATATTTACTTATTTTCACCTTCAATATGCACCTCTCCCCTATCCCTACAACGCTCCATACGAATCTCCCATTGTTCGAAATCGTGCTGGAAGTCTGTCAGCTTCTTCAGGACGCGTGCAGCTTTCTCTTTCAGGTTGAACGGATTCAAATCCTATCTCTTTTAATAAAGATTTCACCTTAGGAAACAGATAGAAGTCGCATGGCTGAAGATTCGGCGAATGAGGATGAGGATGATTGGGGTGCTGTACCTGGCGAGAAACCTCTTGACAGACAATGTGGAATGAGCCGGCGCATTGTCTTGGTGGAAAAATTTGTCGTATGGATTCTTTATCGATTCCTTCAGTCTCAACAATCGCACGAATACTTAACCGACGGTCAGATCGAACCAGATTACCGATTTTTTCAATATTGTCATTCCATGGTGCAAAGTACCAAGCAAATGTTATTATCAATATTCTTCAAATATCAGCTAAAAATTTTAATGTTTTTCAGACTTCTGGAAATTTAAATAAATTACTTTTTGAAAGAATGCAGATCTGATAAAGGTTTCGAAGGTATACTCATGGAAAATAAAAAAATTAGCATCTTTTTTTAGATGTTAGAATTTGTAAGAGCTATGAAACATTAAGACATCGAAAAATAAAAAAATAATTAAATAAAAAAAATCAATTTCATACGAAAGCCAAGATCGAAAATGATCCAAGATCGATCTATACGGAATGAAGAAAAGTTTAAAGTAATTTTTTTTTTTTTTTTTGGGGGGGGATGCTAAATGGTTGTGATATATTGCCTTTAAAGGAAAGGCTTGTTCTATCTTCTAATTCAGAAGTTTTTAAATTTTTGTGGAATATTTATGACTTCAATATATATTGTGAACTAGATCAGCTCAATTTATGTCAAAAAAGGAAAATAGTTTTTTTTAGTTTAGTTTTTATTAACGTCACACTAGAAGCAACACGAGGGCTATTGGCGATGGACCTCGTAATTTTGAACCTCGGTCAAGTGACGTGGATGACACCTGAGCTGACAACCCCTCTCCTAACTTCCACACCACGCCAACGGGAGGACTTTGGGCTCCGATAGATATCAGTCCCGGCTACACGGTGGGTCTTTTGTGACCAAGGGTTGAACCAAGGCGAGGTTTTATTAATAATTCTAATCCCTGTAGCTACAGTAGGATGATCATTTTCAACACTGAAAATTATTAAAAGTTACATGAGATCTACTATGGACCAAGAAAGAAAGATTGGAATATCTTAAAGTTATTTCTATTGAAAGTGATATTTTACAAAAATTAGAAATAGATTTACTTATAAATCAATATCAGAAAAACAAAGCTTGAAAAGTTCAATTTCTATAATTTAACTCAAACCATATGCTAAAATTATTTTGTTTAGAGTTGTTTCAGTTTATTTTTTTAGTATGTGTTTGTTATAAGCTTTGTTCACATGCAGAGTCTGTCATTGCAACAAAAGGAGCTTGGATGCAAGAAACCGTTTGAGGTCCTAAATTTTTTGTATAGAAAGAAAATTTGCAAACACGAACATATATTACAAATGTATGTTTATTTTATGCGTGATTTTGTTTTCGCTATTACATTAATTACTCCAGAAAGATTACAATTTCTTGCAATTTCATTTTCGTGGTGCTTAATATAGAAAGTACATTTAAGCTTTCTGCACACATGCTTGACTAAAAAGTTCAGTTAAGATGGGGATACTCGGGAGCTTCCTGGATCAAATAACAACAACTAAATATTCGCATCATCAAGAATTAGTTTGAAGATTGTCGAAATTCAGAGATCTATACAATAATAATGTTTTCTATAAAATGAACTTTAGTTTGTGACGCCCGCCCGACCCGGGCTTCATCTTGTGCCATCACTAGATTCAATTATTAAACACAACGACACAAATAATCAAAGAGACACTAGAACAATCTATACTTAATTTATTAACTTATATTTACTATGACAACAACTCACTATGCTCTCCAGGGTAAGCTTTCTAATACCTTTTTCAATCCACCAATAGTACTCTAACAGACTCTTACCACTAATCCTTCCTCGACTGCAACTCAGACTCTGGATCAATTGTTGAAAACAGTAGGAAATATACTTCTAGCAACAATCTTTACTCGAACCCTCTACTTCAATCTCTATTTCCTCCTTCCTCTTATCTATCACTTCAGCTTCACTTCTCCTACAGCCTCTCTCTTTCACCCTCTCTACTCCTTCAGCCTCTCTTTCAGCCACTCTTGCTACTTTCAGTCGGAGTTTATATATTTCCTAACTCAACCACTTCACTTCATTTCTAACTGCTTTACATAATAACTTTACGTATCACGTTTCATTTTTGGTTGGGCAAAGGTTGTTTAGCCAAAACAATCAATCGCAATTAAAAGTCCCCAAGGTTAGTGAAGAGAAACCGCGAATAGCCCAATATCACAAGTTCAACTGACAACGATAGGAATATTGTACCGTTTTCTTGTGCAAGAGTACATTATTTTAGTTCTTGATCATATTGGGGCCTGTTCAATTGCCTCCCCCATTCGTAGCATCCCCCCCAAGATGGACGGCACTGGTTTTAAGTTCAGGTTAGGAGTTTTTGTAACGGAATTCTTAGGTATGATTACGGTTATAACTGTCATTTGCATACATTTGTGTTAACTCTTCATAACAACAAATGGCAGCTATATCCGCCAATCAAAAAAATTACAAAAATGTGTTTCTTTTAGTTGTCACACCCACTAAGATATTGCTCTATAAACATTTCGGAAGAAAAATCCCACTTTAAATCAGGAGATAAAAACAAGACATTCAAGTATTACCCACATTTTAAAACTGTCCGTGAATGTGTCAAGAACGTATAATTTATTATGATTTTTTTTAATGCAAAATCGTGCTATAGATGTCTATAAATACTTTCTACGTCTTTTTTCATTCATCAACCGAAACAAATCGTAAACTATCGTTTTCAAAGTATCAACGTGTCCAGCTGTTGACAGCTGCGAATGCAAACGATGTTATGTTATGATTACGCCAACATAAAGGGGTGCCGAATGTTAATCAGGCGAGGGTTACTCGCATGCAAATTGGGTCGTTAAATTTCAGGGCGGGAGAATGATTTAGAAATTATTGGAGCGAGAAAAGGTTTGAATTTTTTTTAAATAATAAGAGAGGAGGATTTATCGACGCGAAGTGATCGAAAAGAGTCACGTGCAGTGTGGGAGAATTGTCGCGAACACTTCATAAATTTGCAAAGAAAAAAAAAGGGGGGTTCGAGAATATGATTTTCCACGCGTAGTTCGATTTATGGGTTTCCATAATTAGCACTTTATCGCTCTAAGCAACAAAGTTCGTCAGTAAAGCGTGAACATAATTAGTTGTCCTTTAATTTTTCTTGTCTCAAGCAGCATATAAATGAAATAAATATTAATTATATTAAATTAAACGTAGCGGGGAACATTAAATTTATTTCAGGTGAAATTTTGAATGCATGAATTTCCATTTTTATTTTCAGTGAATTAATTCACTGTGCAATCGAAACAGTCAAGAAATCTCACAACAGAGATAAAGCCTTGTTAATAATCAGAATTGTTTAAAATTGCATGTGCTTGCTTTCCTTTCAGTAATCGCGAAGGTTCTTACAGCATTATAATTTATTACGATAGACAGGCAAATCTTTTTACTTGTAAAATAATAATTAATTTAATGAATATTTACAAAATACTTAATGAATGCGTAACTATGTCATACGCTGCATTCGACTTCTCTTGGTTTTATGCATGAACAACAAATTCACTTGAAATATAAACATATATTTTTACTTAGTTGTTTTTGATTATTTACTGTCGTTTTAGCCTACAATCGATGAGAAAAGTCTTCATTTAGAACACGTTTTCTGGCAGAAATATATCCACAAATTCATAGAAATTTGTTTATTTATGAAGTATGTATCCATTTACTCAACTATGTTCTTAAAATCTAAAAATATTCTATAAGAGTCACCCACATGTACATGAAAATGGAACTTGCTTTGCTTTGACGAAGGATTTAATGGAAGTAGTGTGTTAAATATACAGAATAAAAATGATACATAAAGAACGTGATGGCTACGCACAGTTGCTTTGTAGATTGATACAGGTGTTCAAACGGTCCGCAAGATTATGAATACTCTGGATGAAGTACTTCCAAAATTTTATGTGGAACTATTCTTCAATGATGATTTTGAACAGCATTGTCATTTACTAAAATAATGACTTTCTTGGAAAGCGAATCCGTCATCTGGCGGCCACAATACTGAGGTGGATGATGTCATTTAAAGGTTTTCTCTTATGTAAAGCAGGCAGCATAGATTCCTAAAGAGCGTTGAATACGAGAAAACTACGCCAATAGTTTGCAAAGGCAACGTTTTTTGACATCGTTTCAAAGACAACGTTTTGTTTTGGTCATCTGGCACCGTAAGAATACGGTTGCCAGATGACGGGCACCTGTTTCTTAAGAAATCGTAGCTTAACTGACATCAATCAATCAAAGACATAATAATGAAACGAAATTTAATTAACTAAACGTAATAAATATTCCCAGTGTGAGAAATCAGGACTTTACGTGGATATTCGAGGACTTGCCATCGAAATTGCTGCAACAAATCTTTGTACGCTGTAGCCCCATGAGAATGGGTGATGCCATACAAACAGAATAACTCCTCTGAACGATCTGCAACGCTGAAATTAATTGGTTTCTGTTTTTAGTTCACTTATTGTAACAAAGTAGCTGATTGCATTAATTTTTAAGCAGAAGTATGCGATCAATACCTTTGCTAATGCACAAAACTGCTATTGTCTCGGGATTCACATATTCTGCTTCTTCAGATTGTCCACTGCAGTAATTATTACTTTACTGTTAACCATATGCATTTGACCTAGTCGAGTCCTGTCCTCTGTAATGGTCCATCCTGTACGAAATGCACTGCATCAAAAGAACGCTGAAGTACCTGAAAGACACTCCATGCTATACGCATTTTGTAAACAGTGATAAATATCCACTGACTCATTTTCTATAATCAAAAATTATATAACTGCATATTGACTATGTTTGGAGGCATCCATGCTCCGACAGGTTACGATAACCTTGTTTTTATGCAGTCACAGAGACATTTAACGCGTTCCAACTATATCATTTTTTTTCCCTACCACTCGAGCCTTCTCTTGGTGCATGGCCTTCTACGTCTTCAAGAAAAGGTGCACGCTCTGCTGTCCCCCTTTAAACGGGTGACCTTTATATAAATGCTAGTGACGTACCCAAAAATGAATTTTGGTAGGTGCATAGCGTCATCGCCATGATAAAAGCAATTTCTTTAGTTTAGAATTACCACTTGGTAAAAGGTAAGAAATACGCTATATCAGTCTGGATTTTTTCTGTTTAAAACTGTTCAAGGACTGGTATAATTCTTATCACGTTACAAAAATGATAATCATTTAGGGAAAATAATAAGGATAGCAAGAGAACAAAAATTCCTGCTAACCAGAATCGGTGGAATCCAACAAGATTGAAAAACTGATAAAAATCATTTAATGACTGAAAAAAACATCTATAGAGATGCATCCTCCTCTCTTTGCATTTAAACAGCAACCCAAAAGAACATTTCGGGAACAGTAAAAACTTTTCTGTTTTTTGTTCAGGAACTGGCTTAGATGGAATAATTTTTTCTCTTATTGATGGAAAAAATTTAAGAATTAGGGGGCAAATTTTATTTTTTAAAGTTTAGAACATCTTTTATAGATTAATAATAGAATTATTCTGAAAATTTTCCAGAAAACTTTTGGAGGTGTGCATGTGTCCATTTGCACTTCTCCTGGGTACGCCACTGATAAATGCACACACATAGTTCTTCAATCAAATGCGTGAAGTTTAAAATCCGATAATAAAATGGTATAGGAGACGAAACATTGAATCTGTTTCATGTAGGGATAAAAAGTAATGATTAATGCAATGATATGCTTTGTTATCCATAAGACAGCGAAGTCAAAAATATATCAATTTTAGAGTATGCTTTTGTCTTAAAAAAATTGTTCCTTATTCTACCTACAAAAGCAAGAATATTATTTTAATCTCTTTAATGTTTTTAATTTTAAGATACATATTTTGAGAATGAATGAAAATAAATTCTAGAGTAAGTATTTAACATTTTATTAATTTTTACATAGCAAAGCATAGAAACAATTACTAATCGTCAGCAGTTAAAATCTGTTGCCACTGACACAAATCTAAATTATGTACTATAATGAATAAAATAGTTGTTAGTGAAATAAATTTAAATATTCTTTAAAGAAGGATGGTTTTCTCTGTGTGCATTCATTGTTAATTTATTAATAATATTATTATGATTTTCGAAAAAAAAATTACTTTATTCATAAGAACTAATGTAATTTGGAAGAGATGAGAATGATATTTATATTTCTTCCTTTATCGAATACGGACATCTTTCTTTATTGAATACGGAAGACAAACGTAATTAGTATGATATCGTAGAAAGATATGTTAGTGATTCCACCCGTATTGAAAAAAAGAGTGCATTGAGTTGTTCTGATTATTATAATGAAGTATTATTATGATTTCGCATAGTTCTTTTCAAACAATTCAAAAGTGATAATTTCTTATACAAAATTTCTTTTTGGGAATTCATTTTATAAATATATTACATTAGAAATGAAGAATCAAGTAAGAAATATTAATATTTTTCAAAAATATTTTTGTTTGGATTATTTTTCATATGAAGAATATTTTATCATTTTATTGAGATTTGTTATTAAAAAAAGAATCATTTTTCTTAAACAAAAATAATTTTAATAAAAATATCACATGGAATATTTCTACAAAACTAAGTGTAAGTATATAAATTATTTCTGTAAAAATTTTAACTCCTTTGCAAAAATGGTTTGTTAGAAGAAATATTTTGGAAAGTAAAACATTTTGAGTGGAAGACTTCTAAAGCCCTTCGTATTTCGAAATAGTTATGCTGTAGTCGACATCAATTGTTCTAATTCCGATATCTTCTCCCATTCATAATTCCTTACTTTTCCTTACCCTTTCCTTTCAATCTGGTCTCAAAGAATTTGCTTCAATTCCTTTCCTTAAATATTAAAAGTATTCTTTCACATTTTTCATCAAGTTAACGATAAGCTTTGAATCTCTACTGAAATTTCCAACAACCCTTTTCTTCCCCGCAGCTGATTTTAATGAAGAGGAAGTTTAGAATTCAATCTGAAAAAGTGTCGGCAGGATTTTAATCAGGGGACCAAGTGGTCGTTCTCTTTGACGACGCCTCACGAAGAAACACGTGTCGCGACACGTGCTCACACGCCTGTGACGTCACTTGCATTCGACCCGTTGGTGGAATCACACGCGCGTTCCAAATGCTGTCAAAAGGAACATTTTTTTTTGAAATTTTTTTTAAAAGTATTCTGGTTTACGAGGTGCTAGGAGCTATTATATACACTCTATGCATTTTAATAAAGTTGGGGTGTGACTGCAAAGTTTGTGGGTGTTGAGGCTTTGTCGATGATTCTTCGGTTATTGGAATGAATTTGAGCGAAGAGGAGTTCTATTTCAACTTGAAATCATTGACTATGTGTTTGAGGGTTATTGACTGTCAGGATTTCGCGCGTACATTCAATGTCTTTTTATTGTTATCGTCATACAATCTGAAAGCAGTTTTTCTTTGTAGAATGATGTCTAGCATTTCATGAAAAAATTTGTTAATAACTTCAGCTGCATCGATCAGTTTGCATATATCTTAAGTTGCATGTCAGTAGTAGAATTTTATACTGATTAAATCTATTTATATCGGTTCAGGCTATACCATATTGAACATTTATTGTTGTATCTAACATATGACTCATAATCAAATAATTGTTTCGGACTATAAATATTCAAATTCGTTAATAACTGAACCATTAAAGTGCATACATCAAAATTGTTTTAAATGTCTCTTACCATATTTCTTAAACCAAAAATTTCTCACTTATAGCCATAGATACGACCACTTTCACTGTATGCTCGAACGCTTCAACAGGGCTGATTATTTGATTTGAATGAACATTCTAATACCAATGGTCGCCAATTGTTATGTATACCGCTCAATATTTTACTTCAAGTTTAATAAATATTCGATTTCATGGCATCCCTGAATGTTGACCTTTTTTTAAAATAACTTCCTTTAAATTTCATAATTGTATAATGTTTTTCAAAATGTGGATCGCCAAACCATTAACACATATTTATTATTTAGTAGCAAAAAAACGAACCTTTTTCTTACAAACAAAGAAACTTGTTCCTCTAATTGATTAATAAATAGATGAGAATATTTTTAAGCTGAAAATCAACCAAAAACGATAAAGCTGTACAAAAAAAAAAAAAAAAAAATATTCGCTAAATCCAAAAACTAAGTCATCCAAATGAATCAGCCCGAATATATGGATGATTGGAAAAAAGTAAAGAGAAAGTCCAAAGGAATACTTGAATTATCAAAAGCTGATTATACAGAAAGATTTGATAACCTACATAAGAAGGTATTTTCAGATATATTAGAAGATACATTGCCTTCATATTTTTTTTTCCATGAAACATTTTCCAACCAAAGAAAAAGGAGGGGGGGGGGAGAAACTATTAGCATTGCAGAAGACATACGTTTCAGACAGCTTATAAAATCTCAAACACAAGCATAATTCTGATTCATATAAAAATATTTTACAAATAAGAAAAACACGAAACATAACTTAAGAAAGTTAATTTCTTTTTTCCCCCTTGGTTCCAAAACACCCTTCTAGCGCCACCTGGTTTACGACTATTGTAGTTTTGAACATCGTAATTTTGAACTTAGGTTGACTGAGCTGGTTCCTAAGCAACTCTCTAAGCAACGAGTACATGAGAACTTTGAGTCTCGATTCTTTTTAAAGCGTAGTGAAAAAAAAGAAAAACAAAACATAAAAATTAGCTTAACTAATTTTATTTTAACAAGTGCCAACATTTTTTTCTTCTGTTAAGTTCTCGAAAAAGGAGAATTATTCAAAATGAATATTAATTAGCGTAAAGTAGAACTTCCTCGAACTCCACAGAAGCAATTATTGTCAAGAAAATAATATACATTTTTCATATTCCTAAATCATTTTTATTTTCACAAGCAAAACATTCGAAAGCACAAAAACGTTGCCAATGTTAACAACAATAAGAGTGAAAACAGACAATTTTGCCATAAAAATCAATTATTAAAGTAAATATTAAGATAAGAGCAAACGATAAATTAATAAAGTAGACAGTTTATTCTATTCGGATATTAAAATAAAAGTAGACGGATATTAAGATATTAAATTAAATATATCTTAGCAATGCAAATGTATCTCAAGCAAACTAAGCTTAATTATTTTAATCGTATTGCATTGTACTATCAATCTTTTTAACCTAACACTATGTATCCTTTATGTTATGCACGCGAATTTTTGCTGAAATCATTTTCTCAAAACAAAAACTTGTTAGCACATGTTTAAAAAAACCGAAGAAAGACGTGTTTGCAATGGAATCAGAACTCGAACTCCATTCACCTTAAACATCGCTGGCTACGAAGCTGACAAACCGGCATAGCCGACTTTTTAAAAGCCAAAACAAGGATGGAAAAAAGAAGTTTAGAAAAGATATTAGAATTTCGTCAAATCGAATGGTTTTTTTCAGATCTGAAGAAGGAATCACGAGTGCTGCTCAGTTTTTCGTGGCGAATTAATTGTCATTGAGGCAGATCTCAAATCAGTTCTCTCCTTCCCTAACAAAAATGAAGTTCAGATTTTATTGAATAATCAAAGTTCCATTCAACATTTATCTAATTTGCAAAGAACGCTGCAAGTGGCTATTTTAAATACTTTAAAACAGCTTTCTTTGCTCCGAAAGCCACTCCTGACCGCTGTGGTGTATCTAAGGGGAGGTGCAAAAGTACATATGCACCCTCCTAGAATTTTTCTGGAAAAAGAAATATTTCAGAATAATTCTTTCATTATACTATTAAAGGCGTTCTAAGCCTTAAAAATTAAACTTTTTACCATTATGCTTAATTTTTTTTTTTTTTTTTTACTTAATAAAAGAAAAAATAATTTCATCTAAATCAATTCCAGAGAAAAGAATATAAAGTCTTTTCTGTCTCCGAAATGTTGTTCTGGGTCAGTGTTTAAAGACGAAGAGGGGCGGGGGGATGAGTGCATCCCTAAAGAAGATGCTTTTTCAATTATTAAGTGATTTTTATCAACTTTTCAATTCTTGTTGGATTTCATCGAATCTGATAAGTAGGAATTTTTCTTCACATGACATCTTTATTATTCTTAAATTATTTTAATTTTTGTAACTTGATAAAAATTATATCAATCCTTGAGCAGCTAAATAGGAGAAATAAGACTGACATAACGTATTCTTTAGTTTTTACCAGGTGGTAATTCTAAATGAAGAAATTGTTTCTTTCATGGCGATGACGATATGCACCCACCCCCACAAACTGAATTCTGGGAACGCCAATGCCTGGAATGCTTAGGATTTTCCAAACAGGATCTTCTGTTCAGTCCATTAATGACTTTGAATTTTTCTTCGAATCAGGAACTTAGTCTAGTCCAGCTACTCTTACGGGGTTTTCAACAGCAATTTTATAATTTCGAATTAAAATAAACTGCATGTCTTAAGAAAGACTAATCGAATTAAATCAAATATGATTTCACAAAATTTCAGTCTGATAAATTGGCTTGATTGATTGTTTATTAAAGTCACACTTAAAAGCAACATTGGTGGTTGACTTCATGATTTCGAACCATTGTCAGGTGAAGAGAATGACAGGCAACACCTGAACTAGAGATCCACTCTCTAAGCCATATCTATGTGAGGACTTTGAAGTTTGACAGATTTAATGGGCCTCAGGCCTTTTGCACGATGGGACTTTAGTGGAATCAGGACTCAAACCCTTGACTGGACTGAAATAACGCCACCTATGAGCGAGCGACCATGACCACCGGACGGCTACTGTGGCCACTCCCTGATAGATTGGCATGGAATACGAAAAAAATTGGCTTGGAAATTCACTATATTTATGGCTGCCATTACATTATGCTTAAGAATGGAACAAAAGCCCGGATCATATCTTCCTCATTGAAAAATTCATCAACATCAATATTATATTCTGACTTCTATCCTGTAGAAAGAGAGTAAGATATTTTATTACACAACTAATTTTTGTTTGAACTAATATATTTTTTCTTGAATGAATTATGTCACATACTTGGACCCTATTCTATGACGCTTAACTATTACTTAACTTGATCTGTTAAAGGAAAAAAAATTCAGATTAGTAGAAATAAAAACAACAAAATTTTAAAAATCTATTAAAGTAATAAAAAAACAGTTATTAAAATAAAAATATTTCACGACATCAACTTTATAGTAAATGGATACACGTTATAGCCGAATTTTATATTAATATTGGGATGATTATCTAACTGGAAATGTGCTTGGAGTTTGGATCTGGCGCCGTGACTTTACGTGACGGTAGGCTTCATAGATTTTTTAATGCTACCAGTTAAGGGTAAACTTAAAGTTTATACAGTCAAACTTTTATAATTCGAAATTTTGGGTAATTCACACTATTTTCCAAATTATTTGGATTATTCGACTCGATTGCCTAGAATTCTGGATTAAGACCTTGGAAACAATTACAGATAATTAGAATTTTATTTTGAATAATTTTGACTTTTCTTATTTTCTTCTTAGATCCGACAAAAATAATTAAAGAAATTTTCCGAGTGACATATACTGTTATGTTAACGGTGTTTCTATAGATAAGAGAAGTGAGAGGCGTTTGAATGTCATTTTCCATTTGGGGAATTCCAAGGGTTGACAGTTTTTTGAAGGTCAGACTTAAATGGAATATTCTATTTTTTCATCACTTGATAGATTGGAATCATTTGCAAAGACTGCATTGAAGGAGACAAGTAAAGATACACGATTTTTAAGACTTAACTTGTTAAGATACAAAGCAAAGTAATGATTTAACTCAAAAAACTTGCATTCATATTTTATAACAATCATGTATTTTGTAAAATAAAGCTTGTGTGTTAAATCTGATCACGGAGTTAACTTTTTTTAATTGACTTATTCCTCTCTAGGAAAACTCATGTAATTGGAAAATTTTGGGATAAGTCGAATTTTTTTCTGATCCCTTCAGCTTCAAATTATAAAAGTTGGACTGACAAAATTATTTGTAGGAACATAATTTTTCTTATTGTTATAAATTATTAATATTATTGGTTTGAAAACATTAAATTATTTAATCATCAAGTCATTTTCTTTTCATATAGAATATAACTCTTGACAAAAAGATAACTTTTAACAAGCACCTATAATTTTATTCTTATTATTGTTCTTTGTTTTTCTCCTTTGCTACAAAAACTTAATTCCTTATTATAACAATGTTTTGTATAATTTTAAAATTTTGAACAGCACTTCATTATAAAAGCAGTTATTTATTAAAATAAGCGAATTGAACTTAAAAAAATATAAACAATTGAAGCATATCAACATCACTTTTACAATAACAACAAAAAGAAGAAGGGCTCTCTCTTGAGTATGCTTTTGATGGAGTAATTTCTTTGACGGGAATGTTCAGTATTTTGAAGTTTTAATCTATATATGTTTGAAGAAATGAATTTATATGATTTGTTTGAAGAGGTCAATGTGAAGGTGTATGATTTTTCAGTTAAAATATTGGACACTATGGTTCAATATTTTAACTGAAAAATCATATACATCGACCTATGTGCATTCTATAAGGTGGTTATTTATTACCCAAAATGTTCAGCAATATTTCGTAGATAAATGTTCAAATATTACAATTAAATTAAACATCGCTCTTTAATATATCGTTTAGATTTAAACTTTAAATATGATTTCATAACCTGAAAAGAAGTCAGAAATTTATCAATAATGGTCAAAATTCATATACAAAATTAGGGCAAATATGTTGAAATACTTTTTATTTTATTTTATTTTGGCATAAGCGATTTTTCATTTAGTACGTAAGGATTTATTGATTGAGTGCACGACAGTGAATGCATAAATGTCGTTAACAGAAAAGATGGAGTTATATTTATAACAAAGCCATAACCTGAAATGAATGAAATGGCATATACTTGTTACAAAGAAAAATGCATTATAATTTTATTAAGTGTTTTGCTATGAATGATTTATAATAATATATAATTAATTCATGCTTTTTAATTTAAAGAGCAAGAAATTATGTTTTTACTGTTCTTTATTATTCAAAATGTGTATTTCTCTCAAATGCTCCATTCTATAAAAATTGTGTAAAATATTTATTGAAAGTTAAATTTCATTTTCGTTTAAATCTCTTAATTCTCTTATCTAATTAAATTAAATATTTTTCTTGAAATAATGGAGGCCTTCTCTGCACTAAACATATTTTTAAGAAGAAAATAAAAGAAATTTAAAATTAACATATAAAACTTTATACATTTAACTTTGTTCCTTTTATTTTGAAAATATCTTTATCTAAAATCTTTTAACCGTATATTAAAATAACTACATTAAATTGTTTGAATCTTTAATTCATTGTAAATTTTTAACATTTTAATATTTCACACTTTTGTAATTTCGTTTGACATTTATCATGAATAAAATATTAACTACAAGAAAATAATGTGGAAGTAATTTTGAATATCAATTTGTTTTTGTATCAGTTTCCAATCTAAAAGTCAATGGATTTAGGCACTTTAATTGAATTCAAATGTATAAAAAGGTATTTTTATCTCTCATATACTATGCTGATTATTTGTCATCTGTTTCGGAAAACGTAATAATTCACTATAATTATCAAAATATCCTTGTCTACCTTTTACAGGCAGAAAATTAAGACTGATCCATAATCTTTTGCACAATATTTCATTATCTACCCACTCATTACGAAGCGCAAGTTGGACAATTTTGACGTCTGCATTTCTTTGTTGCACCAACTGTGAAATAATGTAAATTACACCAGAAAACATTGTTAAACGTCGCGTTTTGTAGATTTTCATGTGCCTCGGGCATAAAGAGACAGATCCATTGTAATTAAAGCGTCTATGTGCTTGTCATTGTGATTACCACCAGGCGGCGCTGATAAGTATGGATTATACTAATGAGATTGGGAAAAGTAATTAAGGCACTAGTGATGCGTGCTGTGGTAATTTGTCAAAACAGGAGTTTTCTCTTTCTTCAAATTGTTATTGAACACAAACATATGAACTGTTAAAATTTTGTTAATTATCTCTTATATAAGAAACTGAATGCGTTATTGAAAAGGAGAAAATCTTTGATGCTTATTTTTATTTATTCATTTAAGATTAAAGAATTTTATTAAAAGTATTTATTTATTTAGATTAAAATTAGATTAATGATTTTTATTTATTTAGTTATTTTTATTTGTTTATTTAGTTTTAGAAATGTTGTGTTGGGTTTTCAAAATGATAGAGATACGTTCAGATTCTTTACTATCAACAATGAAAATTATATGAGATTTTGAACAATTTATAGATAAATATGTTGTATTTCAAATTTTGAATTAATAATTCAAAACTGTTCTTTTATATATATATGTGTGTGTGTGTGTGTGTGTGTGTGTAAGGGGATAGTTCTTTATATTTAATATAACAGATTTTCTATACATGTATTTATTTCGCATATTTTAAGCATATATTGCGTAAGCTCGTTCATTTAATAATAAGAAGCATTCACAATTAATATACAAGAAGTTAAAAATTCAAAGAAAAAGTTTATCTAGGATTTTTAAAATTGTAAATTATCTTAATTTTCGAAACTTAAAAGTGAAACAATTGTTTTCAAATTTATCAATGGATGTGCTGTATTTCTAAGACTTTGAAGCTTAGGTAAGGAAATTGAGGCTGATGAATTTTTACTGAGAATCTTATGATCTCACAGAATAGTAGATAGATACATTTTTAATGCGAATAAGTGTTTCTCAGTTAATTATATGAATCCAATTAAAACCATTCCGCAAATCTAGTATATTTAAAATAAATATAATAACAAAATTCAATTGCTCTGCCTCACAATATAATTAATTTAAAACAATTAAATATGTTTAATTGTTCTTAAATGGTGGTCACTAGGTGAAACAAAGATGAATAGACTTAGAACAATCTAAAATCGAGACTAATATTTTAATCTTTTTGAAAATATATTTTAGATTTCTCAAACAAAACTTTAAGATTTATGCTGAACATCTATGATTATTCAGATGAAATGTTTAGAAAACATACATCATATTTGTAAAACTATTTACCTCTAAAAGCTATGAGTATTTCCTTTTTAGCTGCAGTAGTAGTTATTTAATTTTCATTAATTTACTGTTCCAATTTTAACAATATAGAATAAAATTGTTTTTATAGAAAAATAATTGAGTATTTTTGCATCCATTAAAATTATACGGGACTGAATTTTCTTAAAAGCCGTTTAAAGTGCAAATGAGCGACAGTTAAAACTTTTCTGTTATATTAAACTAATCCTGTTCTTACTCATCCTGGTAAATGAATTTAATGAATGTAATTTAAATTATTTATTTCAGTAGGAAGTTCATAAAAATATGGTGTCCATTATCATTGTTTGAGTGGAACTATTTTATGGGCGATTATTTGTAACCGTGGCGAGGTCGGTTTGCTTTGGGTGACAGGACAAGTCAGACTGCCGGGTGGTCCGGTCCGAGCTCCGCCCTATCGTCTTTGTTGGAAGCCTTTACCAACTGAGCTTCAAGGTGATGGGATATTTTATGCCGGAAGGAAATATTCTAAGTTTAGATTCTTTGTAACTGACAACCTGAGACCACATGCGGCTTCTTACACACTATTAAGTGATGCCTTTAGAATAAAACAAAAATTCATAAAAATTATAAAAATAGTATTATTTTAATTTATTTTCGATTAATTATACGGATGTTGCAAGATTGTCAGCTACAATTAATCATATGAATATCTCAGAATATTATTTGTGTGCTAAGACCATGCGTTGCTCTATTTGTGAGTTGAAATGCAGTTAATTTCTCAATTCAGTTGACATAATTAGCTCTTAAGCCAGGAAGAATTCAGAGTTAATATAAATAAGTTTACTCAACTGCGAAATTGTTTTTCATTTGAAATGATATCCCTACAAAGCGGTGTTTATATATGAGCCTCTCAGAAGCCAATGCGGTTAAAGTCCATTTTGATATATTCCTGATTTTGGAAATTTGCGATGAATTAAATGTAAATCTTCTTAGTTATTAAAGGATTTACTCGTTGGTTACTTTTTCTAGGTTAGACAGCCCTCTTTTCTTCTGAATATATTATAATAATTTCCAGAAGCCATTGAAATAAGTCCACCTTTATCAATATTTTTATAAACCTTGAAATAAAAATTAAATTATGCTTCTTCTTTTGATACTTGTTGTGTACTGAAAAACAAGTAACTGTAACCGTTACTTTTAATTAGAATTTCTTATATTTGCCAAAAAGTATAGATCCTAAAATTTTAAGATGCTGTCATTATTTCCATAAATACTTACGTTTTATTTACACATCATGTACATATCTTGTTTTTGCAGGTTACACCTCGAAAAAGACTATACACTTTTCTAATTAAATTAATAAAGCCAAGAATTTTAAAACAAATGTATCAAAACATTAATTTTCTCAATTTTTGTGTTTTGGACTTAACCGCATTGGCTTCTGAACGGCTCATATATGTGTGTGTTGTGTTTTCCTTTACCTGTCATGAAAAAAGTTCGAGTTAAATTCATCTACATCATGAATAATTTTCAGATCCAATTTATTTTGCGCGTTGCAGATCATATAAATCTACATGATTGTTTTTATCATATCAGGACTTAAAACCGTGTTTCGACTTAAGCATACCCAATTGAGTTTGGTTTCAGCAAAGTCGGTTGAGTAATTTCCAACATAACCAAGTCTGTACGATGACCAATCGGGTACCATGATTGCTGTAGAGCAAGAATATTTAAAAAAATAAAATAAAATTTTCGGTAAATGTTGTGAAGTTCGCTCGTTTTATTACTTCATTTTGTAATGATTTTGTTCTGTTCAATGGATCGCGTTCATTTTTCCGAAATTTTATGCGAATAGATACAAACTAAGTCTTCTAGTATTCTTATTTTCTTTGTTTTTCTTAATCAAGGAGACCAGACTTCACCAACGAAGACATCGGTTTTATTTACAGCATCAAAATGCAAACTAGATAAGGAATTGCCCTATTAAAAGAATTTCATGAATATGTGAGGCCTTTGCGACTTACAAAAGTTGTCATTCCTTTATTTAACTTCTTAATGTAGTAAGTTTATAAAATTTTATAAACTTGCGGTAGTAATAAGTTTGGAAAATGAGAATTCAATTACATTTCCTTCATACTTAAAATAAATCAAATAAAATATCATTTTTATGAACAATATTTTCATTTATTTATCTTTTCTTATGGAGGCGAGGGACTCAAGATATTAAAACTTCTAATGTTTATTTGAACTCAATGTGAATAATCTTTAATGTGTAGAGATATTCATTAACAACTTTTGAGTTACAAAAAATTTCGTAGTTTTTTTTCCCTATACCTTTAAATTTCTGTTTGTGATATAAAATTTAAAATAATGTTTCGTACAACTTTTTATTCACATTTAAACATAAAATAAAGAATTTTACTTGGTTCAAATATGGCACCCAATACCAAGATTTTTGACACTATGTGTCTTTTAAAGTAAGATAATTTCCTGATAAGACATTCCAAATACTCTTAATTTTCAGGTGAAAATTTTTGAGTAAATTATAATAATAATTCAAATCTCATAAATAATTCCTTATATTATTCAATAAGAATACGATTTTAAAATACATTTATTTTCATACGAATTTGAATTATAAGAAATATTTTGTATACAGAAGAAAAAAAATATTTTGAGAAAACTGAACGTCATCAAAATGGGGTAAGTATTAAATCCTTACGTAAAAGACCATAAATAACTAAAAAATAGTTCGAATTGAATAATTATTGTTTATATCAGTATTTATTCTTCAAATAATTTTTTTACCTTCTTAAAATTGGTTTCTTTCTTTTTGGTCTATTTATATGTTTTTGATCCTTAAACGTGATACCTTTTCTTTAGCGGGAATAATATTTTAATATCTACTTTTTCGCTTCGTCTATCAGGATGAAGCTTTGCAAGAAAGAAGTTTGTTTTAATTAGTATCATAAACAGAAATAATTGGTCACGTGCTCAGATTCTCATAAACTGTGACGATATTATCTTACAAATTATCTTCATATTTTCTATTAAGTATTTAAATATTTTTTATGCCAGCTTCGTTATGTGTATTTTTAAATCAACTTCGCCCTGAAGCTCAACTATTTATCTACGATTATTTTAAATATTGGAAAGAAAAACATTCATTTGTTTCGTAAAATTAATTATAATACTTAAAGCGTTTACATTGCTATAGACATATTTTCTGATAACATGGAATCGACGGTTGTCATGGCGACATATAAAATATCGGTATTAGTGTGTGTGTGTGTGACTTGGCGCATACAAATATGTATTATGATTTGAAAAGAAATATAAATAATTCTTTCATAAAGTAATATCTTGTCTAGGATCAAAATGTTCTAAAAATAACTTTAGAACTTTCGAATCAGAGAATTAAATTGTATGTAAATTTAGGATTCATGTGGAATGACATTGAATGGGATATTTTGAGAATTCAAATTTCTTAAGTCTAGTTTTTATTTTAGGTGCACTGCACAACACGCCTTAAGTCTCCTTCTAGTGGCCATTTTGATTTCGTGAATCGTGACGGAACCTATGTGGCTGGATGGAACCTATGGAATTTCTTTTACCGTCCTCAAACCTGAATTATTTTATCTATTTGGAAAAAGTGTAATCGAACGAGTAAAATGTAATGAAAGTTTGTGTGAAATTACATTTTTCAGCCGATTTTTAAGAAATATTTTAGAATATTTTTAAAGACCGGAAAATTCACAAATAATTAAAATAAACGTAAAAATATTTTTAAAAATCGAACGAAAAATGTTATTCCAAGGAAACTTTCATGATTTTTTTGCTCTTCCCAATACACTTTTTGCAATAAACAGATAAATATATAAATATATATGAAAAAGAAATATTTGAGATAGAAATTTCACGGACCGCGGCAGCCTAGTGGTCATGGCCGCGCACTGGCGGTTTTCGTACAGTCCCGGGTTCGAACCCTGATGCCATCCTGTAGCAGAGACTGATGCACGTTAAATCTGACGGGTCCCCAAATTCTCCAGTGGGGTGTGGAAGTTAGGAGGGGTTCAGGTGTCGAAATTATAACCGTAAATCCAAAATTGTAAGCATTTTGTTTAGCATGCTAGAGAGAATAATTACAAAAAACTAGCATTTATTTTGCATGATTTTAGAAATAAGGGAAGCCTCAAAAACATGTTAGAATTCTATAAGATTTTTATTTATAGTTGCGTAAGGGAGAGCAAAATTAAATTTTGTATGAATTAACTTTGGCAAGAATTATTTCAATGAATTCTTTTTAATATAATTACCCTTTGAATGTGATTGTTCATTAATGTCGCACTGAGAAAGTTGCCATGGCGTGGAAGTTAGGAGATGAAAGAGCCCACTCAGGTGTCGTCCTCGTCACTTGACCGAGGTTCAAAATTACGAGGTCTGTCGCCAATAGCCCTCGTGTTGTTTCCAGTGCGACATTAATAAAACCAACCAGACCAACCGTGCGACGGGCTACGTAATTTTGAGCCTCGGTTAAGTGACGAGGATGGCACCAGAGCTAGCATTCCCTCTCTAAACTTCCACACCACGCCAATGGGAGGACTTTGAACCACGAAAAATTAATTTGCATCAGCTCCGGCGAAACGGTGTATCTTCAATGGCAACAGGGCTCGAACTCATCGACGAAAACCAGCCGCCGCAAGTCCCTGAACATGTTCTCTTGGTGGCCAATAATCCGATGAAAGAACTCTTTCTCTTTTTGATCCCGATATCTTAGTAAGAATTAATTTTATTTCCTAAGAATTTATAATGGCATTTTGATATGATACTGAAATTTAATATTCATTTATGGCCATTTGTGATTTTCTTTCTAAATACCCCTTCCCTCTTTCTCTTAGAATTTGGATTTTATTTTCAATCCGTTACAAAGAATACTTTATGAAATAAACAATTAACCGGAAGTTTATTTATAGTGTTCTGTGATATGATAACAGTGAGAAAAGTTCTGAAATAAGTTTCTACAAATAGATCCATGTTTTTCTACATGTCTGAGACACGTAATGCCTCACGGGTAAAAACGGTTATTTTTAACAAATAAAAATAACATTTAATAATGACAGTGGAGTTTCAGATCCGATGAAGTTTGGAAATTTCAAGGAAAAGTTATGGAAAATGATATATTCTTCACTAATAATACTTCTTGAATTTATTGTTCTTAGAAAGTTCTTGTTGATTAACAGTTCTATTTGAGTGTAAGGAGAGGAAAGAAACTCTGTTTTCCTTGCCTCTACTGGTTTACAAGCTTTAAAATTGTATAAATTTAGCACAAGAGCCATCGATCTTCTAGACTCATTTTTATAAAAAGTTCATTCAGAGGAAATGAAATTTATGTATAAAAATCTTCAGATATTTCGACTACATAAGTTGTTAGATTTAAGATAAGCCCAGACATTTGAACCATTTTTGTCGAAGGTGATTCGAGCTCCTGTTGTAACTGATTTGTTGAAAGGAGATTCATATCTGCAGTAAATTAGTTATCTGAATACAAGACTCCTGATTTTTCCATTTTTCTAAAACAAAAATCGTTGTTCAGTTTTCAAGAATTTTCAGGAGTGGGAGGTTAAAATATGGACTTTTGGTATGGATAAGGCAGGCAGAGATTTTTAAAAAGGATTAAAGTCTGTTCTATCTTCAAGTGTCGCGGACTTTCCCTTCATATATATAACTAGCATTTTCATTGTTCTACCTAACATCATGTTATTGGAACAATGATAGGATAAGAAAGAATATATATTTTTCTTTGCTGTCATCCAGGAAGAGCTTATTTTGGATGAGCCTACATTCTAATCCAGTTTTTAATAGTGATAATTTTTATAGTGAGATAGATATAAAAAAAAATTATCAAACCGTTATCTCATTCTTGAAACGTTTTAAGTCGGGAATCTTGACGGATCTCACGGAAGTGAAATGGCCGCGCCAACTGTGGCACTCCTCTTGCGCGGGAATGCAAGTGACCATCTGCGAAACAGATATATTTGTGCAGAGACACTCTCATTTGAAGAGCGTTGTCAATATTTGGTTGCCCAGCGCAGGAAATGAACAGCTTCCTACAGTGTTTAGCACAATGAGGCCTATCTCGCATCGGCTTCTTTTGATTTTTTCCACTGCGTCCCACTCCGTTCAAAATGAGTTGAAAATTGCAAACTATGTTAAGTTCTCCAACCCTTTTATTTATCTCAATGAGTTAATTAAATCTTGTAAAGATGTAATTTGTTTGAAAAACAGTTAAGTGGACTGTCTGACAAATACCCCCAATTCTTTTTATTATTATTTAAAAAAACTTTTTAGATCAAAACATGCGTAAAATATGTTATGTTACTGCGTTACAAAACAAAACACAAACATAAATGAACAATTTTACTTGTGTCTTCATTTGTAGAGCATTCCGCAACAAATGTATATTGCGGAATTTTATATGTTTATATAATAATAATAATGTTTCATTTTGACACAAAATATCTGAAATAATTGAAATTAAAAACTAAGCCAAATTAAAACATAAGAAAAATTAAATTATTATTATTTACAAATAAATGTTTTAGAATATAGAAAGTATTTAAAATGAAAATTGCTTAACACGCACGCACGCACACATATATAATGATTCAATAGAAATTTGTAGTAATGAATTTCACTAAAACTAATTTAATTTCCAAATTTGTTCATTCCTATTCCCTGATCCAATTCCAAATTATTCTTTTATTTATTACATCATTTTCTCATAAAATCTGTTTAATCAACTTTCACGTAGTCATAAATTTGTCAGAAATAATCCCTACGAGACTGATAGACGTCATGAATATCCCTCATTGTTCCTTCATCTTGTACCACTTGAGTTACCAATGTGATCGGAAGAAATGACTACTATAAAATCAGTTACAAGGAAGAATCTCCTTTCTTCTGCTCTTGTCTGTTATATATATATATATATATATATATATATATATATATATATATATATTTACTAGCTGATACCAGCCAGCTTCGCTGGGAAGACGATAATATTATATTTTGGAACCTAAATGTAAAATATCAAGAAAATTTTCAATTTTTAAACGACAATGAAAATCTAAATTTAAAATTTTAGGAAATTGATTGTCTGTAAAAATGGTTATCCAGAACTTTTTAGTGGTATTTCGCTTATATATATATAGATTGTCTTGAATGTGCTCTACTCCGTAAAAAGTCGCCATTTTAGTCGCCAATTACACTTTCACCAACCGTGGGGTTCCACACTGACTTATTTCTATCGCTAAATATGAACGTTTCCTATTTTCGAGATGCACGGAATTTCACATAAAGAGCCCCTTCGCCAAAATCTTGCCAATCCTCCTGCAGCGCTTCAATATTAAATTATTTGGTATTTTTCCATTTCGCAAGTGCAAATATCACCAAGTAAACTTAATTGGTGATAAAACACAGTATACTTTAAAAGATATATATTCCGTTTGGTGTCGGCCATGTCATTTTCGGCGATAAAGTCGCCAAAAATACCATAACCGATGGATAAGAGTAGATTAAGGGATGAAAATTACATTTTTGATAAGATTTCCATAAAATCCGTTCTTAGTGAGCGTCTACATCGCAAAATGAGTAACTATACTAAATTTCAAGTCAATCGATCGAATAGTCTTAGAGATTTCGTGATGAGTCAGTCAGTGGTATTTCGCTTATATATATATATATATATATATATATATATATATATATATATATATATATATATATATGCATGTGTGTGTCTTTAACGATACAAAAAAATTTCTTTAAAATTTTTCTTAAGCAATACGTTGTTGATTTCACCACCAACGGGACTATGTTCTTTGAGACGCATTATACAGTATTTGTTTTAAAAGTTATTAATTTTGTAAAATGGACTTTATTAAAGTGTTCAGAAACAAATCATCCCAATAAAGCCTAATCATTGAGTCTGCTTGCATGATATTCTTGAACTTTTGTTCAAATTTCGAAGGAATTATATCGATATCTTTACTATTTAAATCAATCTCAAATTGGATTTAAAAAAAAAAAAAATGTAAGCAAATTAAGTTGGGAAGAATGAATTAAAAATTTACAAAGAAGGAAATTTTTGCATAATTTCACGATATATTTCACAACATTGAGCCTATTCACTCGAACTATTTATAAGAATCAATAATTTAAGTTACTTGAACACTCTGTTCCAGTTATTCGTTATTAATAAACCAAGTAATATGAATAATATTATGTCTGTCAAGAATGAATAATTATATTATTAAAATTTTTAAAATTATTACATGAGGTCGGATACTTGATAAAATATTCTTGGATAATTTTGAAATGGTATTGAATGTTGAGTTTATTCTCCTGACGAAACATTGAAGGAAGATAAGTAATGTTCTAATTAATATTGATTAAAAATTACGGTTTTATGGATACTATTCTCACAGTCAAAAATCCATTAAAAGTTAATACGATTTGTTCAATTATCACAGGAGGTTGAAATTAAAAATAAAAAAAAAATATTTTTTTTTTTTATTTTTAATTTCAACATTCACATTAAAATAGGATTGATAATTAAGTTTTTGCACACACGACAACAAATCATAACTCACACCTGAAGGCAATGCAGTAATCATATTTTTAATGATTAATGATGAAAAAGGAAAAATAAGGAGAATTACAACCTGAAAAATATTTATGTGAATTTAAAATAAAACTGGTTTTAACCAGACTTTCAATTTTAACGATTTCCACAGTCAAGTTTGTTTGTAACTGTCAGTGTTTGCGGTTATGTTTAAAAACAAAAACTGCAAAATATAATACAAAAAAAAAAAAAAAAAAATGAAAGATATTTTTTACAACATACAGAATTTTTTTACGTTCCATATTTTATTTTTTAAATAGAGTAGGCTAAATTAATTTTAAATTTGTTAACTAATAGAGATAAACAGAAACTGTAAATGAAAAAAAAAAAAAAAAATCGATACTATCATCGAAATTCAAAGTAACTTATTCCTTTTCTAAATTTCCTTCTTCTCTTAAATTTCTTAAATCTAAATTCATAGCTGCCAGTAATTTATTAATTTTTGAAAGAATACAATGGAATAGGTACATCCCCTATAAAATGTGTAAAAAGTAAGTGAAAAGTATAAACATAATTTCCTTAATTTTCACTATAATTTTAAATTATTTCCAATAAAGTTTATTTTTAAATATCATAACATATTTTTTTTAAGAATATGATCTTTATAATTGGGTTCGTGATAACTCCTAATGTTACCTTATATTCATCACGTTATTGCGTTAAAATGTTAACATTATAATCATCCTCAAAAATACAGGGCGATTACAAAGTAATCATGCATATTCCATAACCATATGCATATGCATATTTAAAACCATATGCATATTCTTTTGGTAATCCGGCAGATATCGGACCAGAGCGCCATCTGGTTACCAAAAATTCCGATTATAGGAAAATCACTAATAATACGTATTTAAGCAGCAAAATGTATTATTGTATAAATTTAATGTATTACACACAAATAAAGCAGCATACACACAAAATAACTCATACTATAATATATGTTTTGTTTTGTACTGATAGCATATATTATTTAATTGAATTAGGAGGGTTAACGTGATGTCTGTAAGGTTTGTGTACTTGTGTAAAAATGCTGGATTGCTGGCAAGACCAAAAAGATGAAATTCCGAATTAGAAAGGGAGAACTGTAACAATGTTGGTTGCTCTTACAGCTACTATCTTCAACAACAATGCTACAAGTTAAAAAGCTTAAAAAAGTAACCCGAGTGAGACGTCTCTTTTAGCCTAGTTGGTAGAGGCGGAGCAAAAAAAGCGACCGGTCAACTTTTCTTCGGACCAGTGAAAACAGTGTTCGAAACGCCGCCTGCACTCCAAGGTTAACACTCTTCTCCTCCAAGGGTTCGAAATCTCCTGATGCCGAACACTTGTGTGCGAAGATGAGGAAGAAATAGCAAATGTTGTAATTTTAATTCCATACTTTTCACTTTCATCAGATGAGCGCTCACTCATTTCCACGTTCTAAGCCACTGAAAAGAATTGGTTAATTTTCTGCGTCGTACACCTCAAAATGGTAACAAACCACAGACATAGACTTTGTGTGCGTGTTTGTGTTTTAGTATGTGCTAACTCTTCATCATTTGTTTCAGTGTTACGAGCACTCAGAGAAAATAGGGATATCATATGCCAGGTCATCAGAGCATTGTGCTATAATTTCGCCAACTCAAAAGAAAGAGTCCTGGTAGATTAAATGTTTCATTCGATGAAATTGATTGGATGTAAGACTGTTTTACGCTTAGATAACATAAATCATCACGTATCGTTAATCGCGTTTAGTTTTTTAGTTTTTATTTACATCGCACTAGAAGAAACACTAGGGCTATTGGTGACGGACCTCGTAATTTTGAGCCTCTGTCAAGTGACGAGGACAACATCTGAGCTGGCTCCTCCTCTTTTAACTTCCACATCACTCCATTGGAAGGACTGTGGGCCGCGACAGATTTAACGTGCATCGGCCCCGGCTACTCGACGGGATTTCAGCGGTCAAGGATAGAACCCGCGACTGAACGAGAACCTGGTTAATTACAAACTGGGTATTCCACAACTGTTTGGAAGATTTAACATTAGTTATTATTGACGCAAATTCTT
The DNA here is from genome assembly GCA_019974015.1 of Nephila pilipes. Lineage (NCBI taxonomy): Eukaryota > Metazoa > Arthropoda > Arachnida > Araneae > Nephilidae > Nephila > Nephila pilipes. Next base: position 755 of record BMAW01052083.1, on the reverse strand, counting down.
CGAAACTGCACCCGCATTTTGTAAGAACATCAACAATAAGATGCTTTAATATTTTTGGGGAGGATTTAACTACCGTATACAAAAATAGGACATATGTTTTTAGTATCCGTGTAACAAAAGTGGGACTTAGAGTACATTTGCAATTGTTTGAAGACAAAATTCAAGTTTCCTTTTTTTTTTTTTTTAAGAAGTATTGTTCGTTTTCTTATTTGTAACAATTTTTTAAAAGTAGTAAATTTAAACCCAATTATTTTTTTTGTCACCATCCTGTGTATATGGCCATAAATTAACCTGTATTATTAGATATCGCTGTTGATACGTTAAAATAATGTTTTCGATAGCTCCTTATTCAGTTTTTGAAGTTTGATATTATTTTTACACACAATGTATTTTATTTTACATGAAATATTTCCAAAATATTAATACTGATAATTTCAGATATCATGATCATTCTTCTTTTTTGCATCATAAAATTTTTTAAAAATTTCCCCCATCTTGCGTGTAATGAGTTCAAATATAATTGTTCTCTGTTCACTTAGTATTTCGGCCCTTGATGTTTTCTACTCCGTTTCGGGAAAGACGGTGGCATTACGAACTGTCCACAATTTAGTCCAATGAAAGCTTGTAAAATCGTTTTTTGCAGCAGTTGATACAACTAGACCAAAAAGGATTACTTATTGAGGCTTCGGCTTTTGATTTCGTGGACGAAATGTTAATCCTACGGAATTTCTATTTTTGCTCTCTAATCTCTACTA
>BMAW01052074.1:0-33964 GCA_019974015.1 Nephila pilipes | reverse complement strand
ACTCATTGATTCATTCATTCATAAATTCATTTACTCACTCATTGATTCATTCATTCATAAATTCATTTACTCACTCATTCATTCATTCACTTACTCACTTATTCAATCAATCTTCCCTTTATTCATTCTCTCACTCTAATAGAAAATTCACTCATTCATTTTCTCTGTCAAATAGAAAATAATTCACTCATTCATACATTCACCTCTTCACTTATGTGAAGAGGTGACTCCTAACTCATGAACGAAATCTATTTGGACTTTTTACTGTACCGCGTAAACATAATTTCTTATGCGAAAATTTTTGTTCGATATATAGAAATTTTGTACAATATACAGAAACTTTTTAAATTGAAAATTCGAGGCTCCTATAAAATGTTTGATACATAGAGGTTTCCAATATAACAGTTGGATATATAGAGTTTCGACTCTATTTTGTGATGTAAAATAGAAACGATAAAATATAGAATCGAAGTTCTAGGAAACTTCATAAGAGTAAAGTTAATGCAAACTTTAAGAGATACTAAGACATAATGCGCTTTGCGCTTTTCAAAATTTGCTAATTCAACAAAAGACACTATGCAGTGGGATTCCCAGATTGCAAAATCGGAATCTCTCTCTCTCACACATAATAAATGAAATATTTTATTTTGTTCTATTTGCAGAAAGCAAAGAGATAAAATACCTCGTTAAAATATTTTAAACTCTTAAAAATCAATGTCATGCATTAAAATTGGGTTATATAATTTATTTGCATTTTTGAAATGTAGACCATGACGAAGCTTATTGTTATTACTACTTTAATGTTCCCTTTGGCAACCTGAAAATCAGTATTTAAATTTCTTTTTTACTCCAACTCTACTCTAACACACGTACTTAAATTCGTCACAGAAATCGTGTACGGAGATTTTGCCAAATCTCTAAGGATTGGACCCTGAAATCTGAACTCCGCACGCTTTTCCATATGGAAGGCATCAAACACTTTTCCCCCTAAAGATGGGAATTTCACATTGAGGCACTCTCGCCTGACAATTCACTATGGAGGGAAATCTCCCTAATAATAGAAATCTTTTTACAGCACTTCGCTTCTCCACTTTTGGTAGTGTTGCTATAGGTCATATTGAAAATGCAGTAGTTATAGCAGGCAGCCTTCAAAGTCAACTTGAATCAAATCACGATGTGGATAATCCTTGATTATCTGCACGTACACTAATGAAGGTATAAAACTTTCTTAGAGCTCCAACCTTAGTTAGAGCTTAAGGGATTTCAGATGAGTTTTAAAATTTCTGTGAAATTCGTAGGATTTAACCAAATTCTCGCCCAAATTTTAATTCTTGCCCAAAATTCGTACGCTGTGATGGACAACCGCTTTGAAATATATGATAACTACACTTTCAGAAATTTTCCTAAGTTTTCTTCTCTATTAAATTCTATTATAAAAGGCCGCAATGGCGTAATGGTTATGGCAGCTAATTGAGATCGGCGGTTTTTGTTGAGTCGTGGGTTCAACCCTTGATGCCACTTAAGACCCACCATGTAACCGGGGATGATGTACGTTAAATCTGTCTGGGCCAAAAGTCATCCCGTTGGCGTGGTGTGGAAGTTAAGAGAGGGGGCGCCAGCTCAGGTGTCGTCCTCGTCACTTGAAAAGGTTCAAAATTGTCATTACATTTAAAAAGCCGCGCCACAGCACGTACTTTTAACAATTACTCTCCACCCTCCTAGTAACCAGAAGTAATATCTAACCCCATATCACCAAAGTCAACACTCCAAATAACCTATCTATATAGATTTCGCGGTAAATGTTCTCATCAAGCGTATCTCTATTGATACGCTGGGCCGTAGAAAACACTCACGGAGAAAATCTAATGGGATACGCTGGGTACAGGAGAGGAAACACGAGCGTATCAAATATGATACGCTAGGAGTGAACGGTTAAGATGAAATCACAGAGAAAAAAGTGGAAGGTGAAAAGGGATCATGAGGTCGAAAAATCGAATCAAAAACCATGATATAGGTTTTTTTTCCCCGATATGCCAGGGATTGCCCACTATGAGTTTCTCCCTGTAAGAAAAACAACGAATTCTGCCTTCTACGAGGAGGCTGTCAAACACTTCAAGGATAGTGTGCGTCGAGCGTGGGCAAATCTAAGGAAGGCGAAGGAGGGCTTCTGTGCAACGACAGTGATTTTTCTCCCTGTGATTTTTTAAAGGCTTCCTAAGTGTAAAATGGCAGTGCAATAGCTCCATTGGTACGATGAGGAGAGGATATAACTAGAAATAATAAGGCATCTGAAGAGTCCTGAGACTTCCAGTGATGTTTAGAAAATAGGAAACAACCATGGGAAGAACGCATTGCTTCAAAATTGAAAGCACTTTGAAGGGGATAAAATGTTTTTACTTTATATTTTGCTTGGTAAAGTATTTATAACCTTAATTCACATATTTATTAGGTAATTTATTGATACGGTGCTTTGTCTCCCTGATTTATTTACTAACTTAAAGTTTGAAGTAACCGTAATTAGGAATTATACAGAAGCAAAAATATCGTATAGTGAGAGGGATGAAATTCCATTCAAAAATGAGAGTAAAAGGAATTAACTGACAATATTATTCAAATAACAAAACCAAAATTTGGTGCACTTAAATTTACTGAACAGATAGTTAGAATCAAGATACAATATTATGAAATGTACACACTTGTATGATACGTGGCTCCCCACCTCTCTTTGGAGCTGCAGATGTAGATTAATTAGAGTTAGATTAATTAATTAGATTACCTCCCCCCCATTGTGTATGTTATGAGTGTACTTGTCTGTGTGAATAAGTGTGTGAGAGGAATTTGTCTACGAAGTGTGTGCCAATCTTGACAAGAAACCTCATTTATTAGTCGTCGGGAGGGATGAAAGGTCACCAGAAAGAGAAATAAAGCTCCCTTTCGTCCCATATGAACCGGAGACATTTCTGGGGACAATGACCCTTTGTGGGTCCTTCATCATCCTGGTTGCTCCAGACTCGGTTCTCTTCACGTGAGTACCATCTCGTGTCCACTGTTCTCAGCATATTCTGAAGACTCGCTCCGAACGAGCAATACAGCTCGTCGACCAGCCTGCAGTTTTAATGCCGATGAACGTCTACCTGGTATTCTTCGCATAGTAAAGCATTCCTTGAGTCAAAATTTGGTAGATACGTTTATGAATATTTGATTACACACTAGTACATATAGGACCCACTTCGTGTGATTGAAGCGCCACTGCATGACGGGTGGTCATGCTCAATGAAACCAAACATGGATTATTTTCGTATCATTTAATTACTTTGCAAAGTTTCATGATAGTAGATCGTTTCCTTCTTGGTGCGCTGTTTTCAATTTTCCTGAGGGTATGTTTGTGATCGTTCTTTGTATGTATAAGATTGCCTTTTATATTTTTTTATATTTGAGATCGTCCTTTATATGTTAGTTATCGTCCTTTATTTGTTTTTTTTTATCGTCCTTTACATGTCTGAGATTGTTTTTTACATGTTCGTGGTTGTTTTCTATATGTTTGTGATCGCCTTTTATATATTTCTGGTTGTCCTCTACATGTTTGCGATTGTTTTTCATACGTTTGTTATCATTCTATATATGTCTGTGATCACCCTTTACATGTGCGCGATTGTTCTTTCTGTTTATTGATGATTTTTTATATGTTTGTTATCGTTCTCTATATGTTTGTATTGCCCTTTTGTCTTTTTTAATATGTGCTAACATGATGTTTTGGGAAAACGGCATCAACAAGAATGCGTGGCCATAACATAAGGAATACACAATGTTTGACATTATACTTTATTATAATTGTAATAATTACATTTAGTTTTCTAAAGGTGTGTTTACATTGCTAAGATATATTTAATTTAATATTTTAGCATCTGCTTCTTTTTTTAGTTTCAGAACAGAATATTATTGCTTACTTTAATTATTTATTGTTGTTCTCTTATATATATATATTAATATTTAATTTAATAACTGATTTTTATGGCAGAAATATCCGTTATTATTATTTTTGTTGTGAACATTGGTAACATTTTCGTACTATTCAACGTTTTGCATCTGAATATAAAAAAGCATTAGGAATTTGAAGCAGGAGTTTTCCTTTCGTGATAGTAATTGCTTCTGTGGAGCCAAGTGATCGGAAGAACGCTTTCTTTATTGTAATTAACATTCGGTTTGAATAATTCTACTTTTTCGAGAACTTAAGAAAATAAACGATAAAGCCTGTGTTTAAATAAAATTAGTAAAGGCAATTTAAATATTTTTTAAAATTTGCGTCCGTTGTTTATCTTTCAAAAATCCTTTGGCTCTTTGCTGTATGGTATATCTAATGTTAGTGCTTTAGAGTATCATTTTGTCTTATGTATTAAATAATGTGTCGTAGATTAGAATTTTTTTTCACCCAGCGGTTATGGTCGCGCTTATGGACTGCGGTTGTTCGATCTAATCGTGGGCTCCAGCCATGAGGTCTCTAAATACCCTTCGTCGCGTATGATGCACGTTAAATAAGTTGGAACTCAAAGTTTGTTTCAATTTTGGGTATTGTCCTCGTCACTTGATCAATGATTGAAATTTCGAGGTCCGCCGTCAATAACGATCATGTTGTTTCTAAGTGAACCGTTCATAAGCAATCAATCAACGTTTTACTCTCGCATCTTTCACAGAATAATTTCTTTAAGTACTTGAACTTCTTTTGCGATTGCTTCCTTCCCTTTCCATTATTAATCAGTAATAAAAGAGTTATAACACAGTCACTAATAAAGGTCACTACCTGGAGGCAACTCAGCTTGAATTCATCTATATTTCTAAGTAACCAAACACGGGATGTTTATTATCAAGATCATGGACTTATCTCTTTATGAGTACTTGATAGTTGACGAGTTGCGAAACAATCGGGTCTGAATCCATAGTAAAATTGGAAATGAGAGTCTGCCTCACTTACTCTCTATGGATCCTCACAATCTTAATCCTATACAGGATGTTTCGAAACTCATGGACGAAAATTTAAGGGGTGATAGAAAACATCCAAACGAGCAATTTCCCACACACAATGTTTAGGCGCAGAGCAAGCGGTGAACCACTAGATACCATTGTAATGGAAAGCATAAAGCACAAGTTTTCTTACACATCTTCATTTCTACCGTAGATTTCCTTAGGCAAAGTATTTTCCAGATTACTGTACTTCGCCATACCTCCTAAAATTCACGGTAGGAATGGCGATATGTAAAAAAAACTCGAACTTTATGCTTTCCATTACAGTGCCCTTTGGCGGTTCAACGCTTGCTCTGCGCCTAAGTATTGTGTGGTAAAAATTGCTTGTTTGGATGTTTTCTATCACCCCTTAAATTTTTGCTCATGAGTTTCGAAACACCCTGTATCTCTTTACTGAGTGTAGGCACGATTCTGTTACCTTTACAACGTTAGATAATTTCAATCAAGTCGAAGGGGGTGAGAGAGTAGAATTTAGAGTGCCAATGGAGCTTCAAATTTCCTGGTCCACTGGGTCCGAAGAAAAGTTCACATGTCGTTTTTTACTGCACCTTTATCCACCATACCGAAAGAGACATCCCTGTCGGACTAGTTATTAAGGCATTTTTACTTCTGGCGTTGTTGTTGTTGAAAAGAGCCGCCACGTACTCTTCCTCGAGTATCCTCATGATGATGCGTAGAAAAACATTCTGAATGATATTTACAAAGAAGGCTACTTTTCCAGCCACCACTGCAATAGATAAACATCCCATCCTTGTTTTTTTTTTCAGTTGAGACTGTTTCCATTTGACGAGAGGCAAGTGTTTTGAAACGGGGCCAAATGCAACCAATAGTTCTAGGCTGTGCTGCTGTCTAATGTTTAAATCCTGGGTCACCACTTCGACGTTAGTTGTTTTCGTTCCCGTGGCTGGAGAAATCAGTTGATCTTGGACAGCCGGAATGAACCATTGACCCCTGAATTAAATTTTATGGTGCAGTGACTCTCTTCAACAACAACACCAGAAGCTAAAACGTCTTATTAACTAGCCCGAATGAGATGTCTTCTTCAGCCTAATTGGTAAAGGCACAGCAAAAACAGACCAGTTAACTTTTCTTCGAACCCACTGGACAACCCCAAGGTCACTAACTCCCTCCTCTTCCACGGGGTCAAAAATCACTTTAGTCTTGGTTCAAGCAATAATTTTTTTAGCCACCCAAGGGGCTATTGTTTTAGGTAGGCTGTAAATTGGTGTACCAGATCCCTTTTCATTTTTTTAATGTGTAATTTAGATTTTTTTATAACCGTATTCTATTTCTTGAATTTATGAATTCTATCCATAGACTTTTTGCTAAATTTTTCTTATTCTTTTAAATTATACTTAATGATTTTAACTCTAATGTTAAATATAAAAACACTTGGTAATTTTATAACTATTAACTAAGATGTTATTCAAATATCTTAATTTTACGGTTCTATCCATAGGTTTAATGTTTAATTTTTCTATATTCTATTAAATTTTTCCTATTTAATAATTTACCGTTTCCCTTCATTTTAAGTACATTTAGCTTAAAATATATTCAGTTTAATAATTAATCGTTTCTTTTAATTTTAGTTACCTTTAACTAAAAATATATTCAGTTTAACAATTTATAATTTGCTTTAATTTTAATAACATGAAGCTTATATTATATTCAATTATATATCTAATTTTAATTACTTTTAGCGTGAAATATGTTCAGTTTAACAATTTATCGTATCCTTCAATTTCAATTCCATTTAGCTTAAAATATATTCAGTTTAATAATGTACCGTTTCCTATAATTTTAATTGCATTTAGATTAAAATATATTCAGTTAAACAATTTATTGCTTGCTTTAATTTTAATTACATGTATCGTATATTATTGTCTATTTCATTATTTCATCGTTTATTATTCAATTTTTCATCGTTTTGCAATAGTACATCGCTTCGGTGTTCATCGTTGGCTCCTTTGGTGGTTGAATCTGTTCTTTGCAAAACTTTGCATGGAGCTTCTTTTTCTTCTTCTTTTAATTTACTTTTATACAATAAAATTAATATTTCCTTTATGGCCTGTTACTTTTTTTTATTCAAAATTTAAATCCATTCTAAATTAGATCTATCTTTCGTGGCATTTGAACACTTTTATTATTACAAGACTTCATTAAAGTGATCATTGTACAAAATCTAAAATCTTTATGGTATTAGTGAGATTTTCTCTTCTTCTTCTTCTTTTTTTTTTCCTTTTTCTTTTCTTTTCTTTTCCTTTTTTTTGTATTTAATGTTATGGTCTTAAAACTTTGACTTAAATTGACCAGAATAAATCTTCTTTATCTCAATAAAACCTACAAGTCGACCCGTTTCAAATATTCAGTAAAATAAAAAAGTTAACTTAAGTCAATTTAGTGATGGAATATCAGAAACGCAATATAATAAAACTAGTTAAGTCGGATTAATTAAGACTAGGAGAAATGCGATCCATCGGAAATCTGGGTTTACCGGATAACAGGCAGAGAGAGGGGAAAGAATGATGTTAAATAAATTATACTTACACAAAATCCTCGTTACATTGAATGAATCGAATATGTATTGAAAAAAAAATATATCTATTTTGTAAGCAATGGAAGTACGTTTTAAGTTGTTGTATTGCATACAAAAAATGTAGCACTGCGTACCATTTGACACTGGTAATAAGAGATGTAAGTACGGTTTTGTTGACTTTGCTCAGAATATTTGCGAAGTTCCCTCCCCATCCACTTTCCCTTCATACATCCATAGGTTAGAAGATTTTTACGAAGAGAATAATTTTTCTAAATACGTGGATAAAACAAATTAACACTATTTTGGAAATTTGCAGATCGTTTCTCGAATTAAAAAAAAAAATACTTAAGGCAAGCCCAATTCGTAGATCGCAGTTAACACTATAGGTATAACACTATATGGTAGTACAGTAGTTTCCACTGTATTACCATTCATTAATTTTAACATTTTTATATCCTATGTTTGATATTAAAACGAATTAATATCATCCACTTTTTACAGGAACATTTTTGAAAACCCACTGCTGAAGACCACCCGTTGAAGGGGACAGTCGATTATATATGTCTATTTCGAGTCTCACCACACTCCTAGTCCTTTACTTTGCGTTAATCTGGTCAGCTGATTCCCTGGTATCATTCAACTATACACATGTCCGAGAATTTGGCAACAGCTGTCCTCAGTTGGATTCCTGTGAAAATCAGGAGCTTGGCAACAAGAATCGAACCTGTGCTTGCGACGAATTGTGTGTTAAGTATGGTGACTGTTGCATCGATGCTCCTGGAGTCGTCGCTCTGACCAGCCCAACCCCATTCAACTGTTTCAAACTAGAGCAATTAAATCTGCCCAAAAAAATCGGTATCTACATGAAGAATTCGTGTTTGCTTTCGTACAAAGGACCCAAAGAATTTCGTCATTTGTGTGAAAGCGCTTCGTCGAGGGATTCTTCGGACCTGCTGGAGTCTCTGCCTATCACAGATTCGGTTGCTGGAATAACTTTTAAGAACTACTATTGCAGCATCTGTAATGAGAAAGTTGATAATCTGGTCCTGTGGTCTTCTACATTAAACTGTTCAGCTCTGATTTTATTCTAAAGTTCGAGAAACTTTAGCAGGGAATTTGTGTGTCATAACTTGGTGTATCAAAACGAAAGCTGGGGATTATATCTAGAGAGAGAGAGTGAATCACCATTCTTCAAAAACGTTTCGGTAGATTTCATTACGCCCACGATGCTAGAAAGCAAAATTCGATTGTGCAAGCTGAAACTCGTGTCGGATTGTCCTCCGGATTGGAAAGATAACGATATAAGAACCATGTGCAGGTCGTACATGGGAACGCGATTCTTCGGCAATGTGAGATTTAGAAACGCACATTGCGCTTACTGCAATGAAATAGAAATGGATTTACTGTCTTGCCAACCTATAAAGATCAATTGGTTCGATATAGGAAGATCGTTATCAATTAAAGTGAGTGTCCCCGAATTGTTGGATGTAAATGAAGGAGAAGGTGATGAAGTCGGTCGTATACAGATGTGCGAGAACGGCCAAGTATACGATAGTTATTTCCAGAAGTGTCGCAATTTGGAGTGTCTTCCCGGATACGTGAAAAAATATGACTTCTGTGTGCTTAAAAATTCATCCATTAAAGCCATTGGCGTTTCAGGCAGTGGCCGCTCATCCATTATCCTTCAACCTGGAACTGAAGACAGCAGAAGTATAGAAAGTGGCCAGTTAGCAAATGTGACCCCCGTATCGTATAACTTTCCCACTTTGAATGACAACAACATGAAAAAGGACATTAGCACTCTAAAGAATTGCCCGTTGATATCTCTGGCAGATGAGGATTATATTATGCTTCCTAATAAAAGCGTTTACGTTCCAAATTATAACAAAGTCTACGAACCGGCTTCTTACTACGTAGCGAATAGCTCGATCTTTGTATGTTGTCTCTTTACCTCCAACAGCGAAACTAAATTCTTACCTGTAATGGGATACGTGACAACTCTTGGATTTGGCACCTCAATGATTTGTCTACTCTTGCATTTTATCGCATTTTGGATGGTGCCAGATTTGCAAAATCTTTCTGGAAAAAGTCTGGTGTCTCAGTGCTTATCTTTGTTTTGCGCATATGCTTGCTGCCTTATAGATTTACACAACCATTTGAAAGACTTCGAATGTTCCTTCATAGAATTCTGCACGTTCTATTTCTTTCAAGTCGCTTTCTTCTGGATGGGAATTATAGCTTATGACGTCTGGAGAGCTTTGAAAAGGGTGACTACGGAACTGAGGGTTGCAAGTGGCAAACAACTCAAGAGATTCATAGTTTATTCTTTATTTACTTGGGTCACTCCTTTGCTTTTTGTCTCCATTTTAGTCTTGGCAGAACTCACCGATTTCTTTCCTTTGCAATACAGACCTGCTTTCGCTAAGCCTCGCTGCTGGTTCAAACGGAGACGCGCTCTTATGGTGTTTTTTGCTGCACCACTCTTTTTAATCATGTTCTCAAATCTCGTGCTGTTCACCTGCAGCTCAAGGATGATCCTAATGACGAGTGAGACATTTGCCAAAGAGCAGAATCAAGTTCAAAGGCGTACTTTCAAGCTTTACTTGCGATTAGCCCTTCTCATGGGCCTAACTTGGATCATTGGAATCATTGCAGCGTCTGCTGATATCGAACTCTTGTGGTACATATTTGTCATTTTCAACTCTCTACAAGGATTGTTTATTTTCATTGCCTTCACTTGCACTTCTAAAGTGGGGAAGTATTTGAAGGACAAACTGCGCAAAGCTCCCAAAGGGTGATAATCTAATTCTGAGTCTACAGGATTTTGCTCTTCACGAACAGTACCCACCTTTATTCGAACATAACTAAAATATTCACATCCAAATTAATTCTGAAATACCTTGCAGTTTGACATTAACTTATTCAACAAAGTCAATTATTTCCTCTCTCTAAGCTAATTTTCTTATTCAAGAAAAATGACGGTGTATTTTACTAGATTGTCTGTTTTTAAGGCAATCTTGGCTAACATCAAACATATGTGTTATCATCGATGCTCTGAATTTGGGCCATTTCATTTTAAAGTAGAGTGTTGAATATTGAAGTAAATCGTACAATGTTTATATATAATATAGAATACATTTCACAGTTTTAATGACACATTTTGAAAAAAAAAAAAAAGCTTAAATTATTGGTTGTAACATTTATACATTTGAAGCTAAAATGGGGCGCCGGCTGCAGTAGCCTAGTGGTCATCGGGGTCGGGAACTTATGGTCGGCGTTGTTTTCGTTGTGTCGAAAGTTCAAGTCCTGATGCCCCTAAAGATACACTTTGCAGATGGGATGATACGCGTTAAATCAGTCGAGGCTCCAAGTTTACCGATTGGCGTGTTGTGGAAGTATGGAGAGGAGGATTCCAGTTCAGGTGTCATCTTCGTTGTTTGACTGAGGCTAAAAATTTTGAATTTCATCGCAAATGGCCCTCATTTTGCCTCAGAGAACAACGTTAATGAACAATCAATCTCATCTATAATTTGTCAAATTTTTGTGATATTTTGCTTTGCAATTTTACTATGCAAGCATCCAATTTTATCTTAAATTGCCATACATTGTATCTTCTCTTTTTATTCAAGCTAAGAAAATACCTCTTCTAAGTTTATACATATTTTAAGAAATTAAGAATTATTTATGCTTGCACAAGTGCAATTCTTTTTAACGTGCATTTTTAAGGATTGCGCGAATGCACTAAATGAATTTATTTTGCATTTGAAGTACTCGGTATACACAACAGTTAGAAAAAACACACAATTATTTTCACTACCAACTTTTAGTGAAGAATATCACTTTTGAATGTAGCACAATCCCAACTTTTATGTATACTTACTTATAGGGATAATAGTCTTTTTGCTCTTCATCCCATGAAAACTAATAAATCAATCACTAAACCTTTATTTCTATAAAACGCGCGTATAACAATCAAGAGTTAATAAAGGCAGTTATATTTTTGTAACATTTGTGCAATAAAAATAAATTTTAAGAACACATATTATGTGCAGATTTTGATAATGGTATACGATGTAAAAATAATCATAACTATATATTGAAGCAGTCTCACTATTTTACATGAGACTTAGATCTTCTTGTCTTGCAATTAAATTTTTAATGTAAGACTTCAACACACTTTTTCTTTTGGGTTTTTTTTTTTTTTTTTTTTTTTTTTCTAGTTTCCTCTATTTTTTACGTTTAAACTCTTTTTTGTTAGAGCATTATATTTGTATTTTACGTACCATTAATAAAACTTAAAGCAAGCTGTGATATTTTTATTGGAAAATAACATGACTTTTCTTGAATGCGATCGATATCTTATTTTTTTTTCTACACTAATGTGCAAAGCAACAGGTGTTTTCATTGTCATAACTCCAATGATTTGAGAGACATAGTATTCAGAAATGAAAAACAGCATTTTACACTTTAACGATGACAAAAGCATAGTTGCGCAAAAATTATTACAATGCATATAGTAAGGAATCAAACAAAAAAAAAGGCTTAATTGAAGTCATAGTATAGTTACACATGATTGTCTGTCCAAGATGATGAACAAGAAGCAGATGTTCCTTAGTATGAGATATGCCCTCCCTTAACTGCAATGGTTGCTTCACACCGTCTCTCCATACTCAGCATCAGATTGTCCAACGGTGCTTGAGGTAAGAGTGCCCATTCCTTAATCATAATCTGTTTCTGTTGTTGGTTGTTCCCCGGAGTATGTAATCGTGCAGCAAGGCGTCTCCCCAAAGCATCCCACACATGTTCTAAGGGATTTAAATCAGGGGGAACGCTGGCCAGTCCATTCGAGTGATATCTTCACTTTCCAGTAGCTACTGAACAACAGCAGTTCTGTGTAGGCGAGTACTGTCATCATAATAATGAAATCGGTCCAGTAGCACCTCGGAACAGACGCACATGGGGAAGGATTACCTCATTACAATAGTAATCTTCGGTTATAGAACCTCTGTCAGAAATGTAGAGCTCAGTCTGCCCGTTCAGCATAATTTCACTCCAGACGACAACACCAGGACCATCGTAATGGTCTCTTTCCTTGATGTTACTGGGATGAAAACGTGTCTCAATCTCCCTCCAAATCCACTGGCGTTGAGAATCGCCTTTGGTACTGAAACGACTCTCATTCATAAAGAGGACACGACTACATTGATGAGATGTCCAGTTTGTTTGCTACTTACACCACTCTAAACGGTGCCACCGATGGCCATCTTTCAAAGGGGTGAAGCGTTTAGGACGGCGGGCAAATAGGTAAAATTTGTGAAGGCGTCTAGGCACAGTAAACAGCGGCACTTGTCTCCCTGTTGCTTTACACAGTTGCTGAGCAATGAAGCTTGCTGACTAGTATCGGGTTCTTTCACCTGCAAAACGATATATCGGTCATCCACTGCAGTCTTTTTCCTAGGGTGACCACCAGCAACCTTTCTAAAAGCTGTACATATGGTTTCGAAGGCTTTCCGAGCGCGCGAAAGGAAACTCTTGTTGATTCCTAACTCTTCAGATAGACTGGTCAAACTACGACCATCCTCCAGCTTTCCGATCATTCTTTCGCGTGTTAAGTCATCCAGGTGTTTTCTTCTAGTCCTGCTACACGAAAGAACTCGCTTGCAGCGAATGTCTTTAATTACACCTCTGTTCATCCTTTTACTGTAGTCTTAAATTTCTCGCACCGATCGCATGCGTTTTGAGTACACTCGCGTCGCCTATGATGTTTTGTTCCTGACATTTGCATAAGCATCCACTTTTTTTTTAATTGCGAGTTCATTGTACTTAGTAAAATAACCCCTTTTCTGCAACTTCATGGCTATCTGATTAAAATTTACATTATTGCTTAAGTTTTACACACCAGTGTATAATTATGTAACTCATTTTGATATGTTTTGTGTACCAGATATTACAGTTTAGTCGTTTCGTGTAAAAACAAAATGTTTGTCTATCATAAAAACGGATTAATTTACTAAAAAAAGCATACATAGAATTTGGTTTCGACTTTTTTAAAGATGGTGATTTTGATGCTTGTGATCGAGAACGTAGCAGCGATCCTTTGAAGATTAGGTATGAGGACTTGCAAACACTGCTCGAAGCAGATGCCTCTCAAACGCAAATTGAGCTTGTCGAATATTTAGGAGTATCACAAATAAGAGTTCTAATCGCTTGCCCGCAGTGGGAAAGATTCAGAAGGCAGGAAAATGGGTGCTACATTCATTGAGCCTGAGAAACAAGGATGAGAATATCATGAAGAGAGTGAATCTGCAAAACAGGCAACACAGAAATCTTTCTAGTTGAAAATCGCAACGGGATATGAAAACGGGAATGTTATGATAACAACAATAATAAGAAACCTAAAAAAACGGGTGAATCTAGGCGAAGCAACAACATTTATGCCGAGACAAGCCATTCCCTTCAAAAAAGTTATCCTATGCATCTGGTGGGACATGAAGGGTGTTTTTTTTTTTCATATATGTTAGGGACATATGCGAGGAAATACCATTATTGAACTTTAGCTCTCGGGTTATTGAGAGAACCAGCGAGATGAACCAATTACGACAAATGAGGTACCCTCATGATTCGTTAACTTGGTTGTGTCAGTGTAAATATGTTTAAAATCGGCGTATTGCTTTGAGGAATCATTAAAAGTTTGAAGAAAAAACATTTTGTGTCGTGTCTGATTTTTTAAAACTTTTTAATGGATTTCTGAAATTAAAATCAAATTCATGCCAAGGAGAAAACACTTCGTTGGCTTTCATCACAGAAATTTTATGAATTTTTAGCAGAAAAAGATGTAAAATTTCCGATACCTTTTGTCACGGTCTATGAGTGTAAAATGGGATTTTCAATACTGGCTTTTTTCCCCTAAGAAATAAATATAAAAAGAAACCAGAAATCGAACATGAACGTACATTTAAATTATTGTTTCCTTCTCCAAATGGGAAGTTGTTTAATTAGCCAGAGTGAGTGAGTGACTGTAGATTTTAATGGTTCAAGAGCCATAAGTAGGCCATGCTGCGCCAAACTTAATTATCCAGAAACAACTTCACTCTTCCCAATAAAAATTTGATATTATTAAAATTTGCATTTTGCAATTATTTTTATAATAATTTCATATAAACCATTATAAAAACACGTGCGAGTTATGTTGATACCTAAATGTTATTTAGCCTACAAATTCCGAATAAATTCTTAGAGAGTCACGAAAAATAATCTTAAAAATAATTTGGTCACAGCGAAAAAAAGTTAACTTTTTCTAAGTCTTAAGTATCAGCGATGCTTACTAATATGAGTATGAAAGAGGTGAGTGAATGTACAACAGTTTTTAACAAATTTAGAACCGAAAAGAAATTCCCACATATGAAATTGTCTTTTCGAAATCGACCTGTTTGCTGTTGAAAAGACTTCTAGTTAGATAATCGAACGTGTTTTCGTTGTTTTATGTGTTTTTATGCTATATTTCAGTAAAACCACAATTTTACTACGCTCCCCCCCCCTATCGGACAAAACGCCACCTTGTTTCCAGTTGTAAAGGATTTGAGGTTGAAAATATGGCGTTGGGCGCCCTTTAGGTGCGATTTTAAAAATTGTGCGTTAAAACAGGACATTACCCACTTTAAAGACAGGTAATAAATTTATGCCACATCTTACACAGCATCCAAAAGCGGAACACAAAGCTCCAAATATACATTTTTTCTGGTCATTTATTTCAAGACAAAAAAAAAACTATTTGAATGAACAATAAAAAAAAAACTCAGCAGCTTCCTTTACGGATTGATTGATTATTTGGTTTCATGGGTTTAGTTTTAGTTTAGTTTAGTTTTTATTAACGTCGCACAGAAGCAACACGAGGGCTATTGGCGACGGACCTCGTAATTTTGAACCTCGGTAAAGTGACGAGGACGACACCTGAGCTGGTACCCCCTCTCCTAACATCCACACCACGCGAACGGGAGGACTTTGGGCCCCGAATAGATTTAACTGCACTAGCCCCGGCTACACGGTGGGTCTTTGGCGGCCAAGGATCGAACCCGCGACTGAACGAAAACCGCCAGCCGCTACTCCACGACCTTGACCACTATTGGTTTCATGGGATACAGAGCAACAAATGTCCCATCCAATTCGGAACGCATTCAAACCTACAGAGAGTTCGCTAAAACCAGAAAAAGACAAAGTATACAACTACAGTAGCACCCCTATTTTAGGCCTTATGATTAATAACGTGCATACGTAATAAACATTTGTATTTTCAATTCTTTATTTATAATTTACTTCCTATCTTTACTTAGCTAAAATAAAAAAATGCTTCATCTGCAAAATGTAGTTCATGAATATATAAATTTCAGGCAAAAGATTAAAAAAATTAGGAGAATTTTGTATTGGTTTTATATTTCAAGCATTCTTTCAGTTGTAATAACAAAAAGCGTTAAATTGCCATAACAGACTACTCGATACATTTTATCATATACAAGCGCCAATGAGAAACAAGATGTTTTCCTTTGAATTATCGTGACCGTGGTAGGATAGTGGTCATGGTTGCTGATTCACGGCCCGCAATTTTCTTCAATTCGGGGGGTCGGACCTTGATGTCACTGAAAGCCCACCGTGTAGCTGGGGCTGATGAACATTAAATCTGTCGAGGCCAAAGTCCTCTCGATGGCGTGGTGTGAAAATTAGGAGAGGGGTGCCAGCTCAGTTGTCGTCCTTGTCACTTGACTGAGGTTCAAAATAACGAAGCCCGTCGCCAATAGCCCTTGTGTTGCTTCTAGGGCAATGTTAACCAAACCTTTGAGTTAACTGATGACAAATGAATTAAGGGGAGCCACTTACCCACCTCCTCCCTGTCTTTCACGCTTCATCTATTTTCTTATAATTGACTATGAATCTGTCTTTTGGATCTATACTTGCTCTGAAGTAAATTAAAAAAATTGATATTTTTTTAAAAAATAACTTAAGGTGAAATTACAGTTTAGCCCCACCATTTGGTGGATTTTTTACATCATTTGGCCAACTGTCTATAGGGAGTGGGGGTTCTTCGGTTCCCGATTGTAATCTAATAATGTAGTCACCTTCAGTTTCTTCAGTGAAAATCGGGGACAAGGTACCGAGTGTAGTCTCAACTTCAAGCCTATGCATCAGATAAAACAGAGTGAATCCGGTTGTGTCCAGCTTTGATGTATTTAATACAAAAGTAACGTAGGGCAATATTTCATCTCCCAATCTTTCTACTCGACTTCGAAGTTTATAGGTAGCATGTCTGTTAATGTTTTATTAAAGCACTATTTTAACCCATTAGTTTGGGATGGTATGCAATCGTCATTCGGTGAGTAAAATTGCAGAGGTTATTAAGTTTTGCAACTAGTTCGGATTTAAACACTGTAATGATTACTTTTGGAGCTCCATGTTTTAAGATGATGTCCTCAAAGAGAAACTTGGCTACTTCCAGAACTTCTGCAGTAGGTAACTCCTTCGAGATGGTATAGCGGTTTAAGTAATCAGAACAAACAATAATCCTTTTATGTCCTCTCAGTGACTTTGGAAATTTTTCAAGCAAGTCTATCCTGATCCTCTGTAATTGTGTGATTGCTGAAGGGATAGATACTAGATGACCGGGCGGATGAAGTGGAATGGCTTTTCTCCGTTCATATTCACGGTATTTGGTGATATATCAACGTTTAGTGCGATAGAGATCCAGCCAATATAATGATTTCTTCACTTTGTCATAGTCATACATTCTGATAAATCGAAAGTGGCTTGCTGTAAGTGCATCATGAAAATATTGCAGTATATCTTTCCGTAGGGCCTTTAAGGCTAATTAACCAGCTCAAAAGAAAATCTGTCACAACATTAAATTGCGTCCCGAAAAAGTACGGGCGGAATTTGTGCACTGCCCATGCGACAACAAAATATTCCCAATCACTTGTGTATCAGTTTCTCTCTACTTTTAAAAGTGTTCGTGAGGCATATGCAATCACATTATGTCCACCTTATAATTGTACGAGAACCGCGCCTTAGGATGAACATTTTGCAAACGATTACTTCTTAAATTAGTGCGCGGTTCCAGAGGATGTAGTAGTTGCACTCGCACCTCATCCAAAATGTCATCTAGGTGTTAGAACACGCTGAACACACAATATATGAATAATGTGATTTATTATCAGACAGAGCAGCTGCACTTGGCTGATAACTCTCTTAGACTGAAAATCTATGGGCTTATATATTACATTAAAATATTCCAGAACACTGCTCTGGAATATTTTGGAAGGTTTTAGAAATTGTAACAAAAAACAATCAAAACTTTAATTTGAATTTTAGTGTTGTTAACACTGGGTTTTGAACCCGGGAACTCCCATCCTACAGAGAAGCCTTCTACCTCTGCTCTATCGGTGCTTGTAAACTTCGAAGCAATCTATGAGTAACAGCACTATAAAACACTTTTTTTAAAAATAAAATGTAATAAGTAATTAAAATAAAAACTCATTAGAAAACAAAAGCTAAAAGGTTACATAATTCTGGTCACACTTTTCGCCCTAGGAATAAATGATTTGCTTTCGCCTTAAAGATTTTTACAAAATTTATCTTAAAGTGAAGTCTTAGTTTTTATTAACGTCGCACTAGAAGCAACAGGAGGGCTATTGGCGACGGACCTCGTAATTTTGAACCACGGTCAAGTGACGAGGACAACACCTGAGCTGGCACCCCCTCTCCTAATATCCACACCACGCCAACGGGAGGACTTTGGGCCCCGAACTGATTTAACGTGCATTAGCCCCGGTTACACGGCGGGTCTTTGGCGGCCAAGGATCGAACCCGCGACTAAACGAAAACAGCCAGCCGCGTGAGTGAGTGAGTGAATGTAAGGTTTATTGGCGCAAGAGCCAGATATGGCTATGCTGCGCCAAATAAGATTAAACTGTGGTCTAGACGTGAAGTTGAAAAAAAGATAAGTGGTTGACAAGGAGGGTCGAAAATAGAGAAGGATCGCTAGGGTATCCCGGGAGTGCGTCACCCGTGTTTACCAAAGACAGTAAACCCCATGGGAAGAAAAAGATCACTAGGGTACCTCGGGTTCATGAATCCCGTACTTACCTGAAGAAGGCAAGTCCCTGAGATCCCCTGATATAATCCCCAGGGGCAGGGTGCCCGGCTATACCCCCAGACGCTGGATACCCCTTTTAGTCGCCTTTTACGACATGCATGAGCTACAGTGCGACTATTCTGTCATCCCCGGTCACCACACGGGTCACACAGCCAGCCGCCAGCCCACGACCTTGACCACTAGGTTATCGCGGCCTATCTTAAAGTGAAATTATATTTCTTATTTTTCTTCAGAAAACTTCTCATTTACAAACCAGAAACTACAGTGGCTAAACAATTGAGGATACACCTTACTTTCACTTGATAAATCCAACTTTTAATGAAAATAACACATTAACTAGAATAGAAGACGTATTTTTACTTTTACACGTAATAAAAGGGTTAATTTACAGTAAAAATAACGAAAATCAACAAAAAAATATCTAAAATTAAAAGTTTCACAAATATTTGAAGTAAACATAGACAGATCTTTACCTCAAAAAATTAAGGATACACCAATGAAATTTTTTCGATATATTACATGCATAGACACTATCAGTATTTTGTTGCATGTCCTTTGGCTTTTATAATGTCCTCCAAACATCTTGGTACCGATTCGACCAATTTTTTAGTGGTATCTGGAGATATTTTATCCCATTCTTCTTGTAACACTTGCTTTAAATGGGCTTTGTTTCTAATCTGGTGTTTTTGGACAGATGTTTCTAGTGCAGCCCACAAATTTGCTATGACATTGATGTCAGGGGACTGTGGCGGTGTGTGCAATAGCTGTTTACAATGAAAAAGACACCACATTTTGACATTACGTGCCGTGTGTTTGGGGTCGTTGTCGTGCTGAAATATAAAATTTCCATCTAAACCCAATTTTTGTGCACTTTCTTTAAGATTGTTACGGAGTATGTCTATATAAAGCTTATGATCCATTATACCATCTATAAAAACTAAATTTCCTACCCCATTTGCAGCCATACAACCCCAAACCATGACGGAGCCACCACCATGTTTAACTGTAGGACGTAAATTTTTTGGATCCAAAGCGGTGTTCGGCTTTCTCCAAACGGTGTGACGACCATCGCTTCCAAAAATGTTGAATTTACTTTCATCTCTAAATATAACTTTCTTCCAAAAGTTTTCTGTCTTCAACTGATTTGTTTTTGCAAACTCCAAACGCTTTTTCTGATTTTGTAAGCTTATGAAAGGTTTCTTTCTAGCTACTCGACTGCTATATCCAGCATGTCTATTCACATTTCTCACAGTTTCAGCACTTACACTTCTGCAGATTATTCGAGAAGTTTCTGCAGCTAGTTTGACTGCACTCAGTTTAGGATTAATCTTGATATCTTTTAAAATTTTCCTTTTAGCTACATCACTCAGAATACTTTTCCTTCCTCTTCCACTCTTATTTTGAATTAATCCATCGCGTTTAAATTTCCCAATGATTTTCTGGACACATGAGTGACTTCTACCGACAATTTCAGCTATTTCACGATAAGATTTTCCCTTCTTAAATAACCTTAATATAAATTTTCTTACATCAATACTAGTCTCTTTCCGAGGACCCATTTTCCATTTAAAATTACAGCTTTATATTCTCATAACCAACTTCAAAAGACAGAAATAACAGTTGAAAAAGTTCAGGATAAAATTTCCCAAACTTTAGTAGCAAGCAAAAAGAAATCAAGTGGTAGTTAAACAAAAATTTCATTTGTGTATCCTCAATTTTTTGAGGTAAAAATCTGCTTATGTTTATTTGAAATGCCTCTAAAAAGTTTTATTTTAGAATTTTGTCGTTGATTTTTCTTTATTTTTACTGTTAATTAAACCTTTTGTTATGTCTAAGAATAAAAATTCGTTTGCACTTCTGGTTAAGGTGTTATTTTGATTGAAAGTTGGATTTATCAAGTAAAAGTAAGGTGTATCCTCAATTGTTTGTGCCACTGTATATTTCTCATTACTATAAAATTATTCCTCAATAGAAGTGCTCGAAAATAATTTCTTTTCTAATTTACATACATACCTAAGTTAAGATGGAACAACTTTTACATAAGCATAACTAACGTATCTTTACGAGACATGCTTGATTTTGAGAACCGTGTGAATAAATGAGTTTTATTTTTGGCACGAGTGCGCCAGATTTGGCTATTTAAAACCAAACAAGAAGCATCTACGATACAGACATTAACAGGCAGAAGAAAAAAAGCATATAAAACAATATACAGAGGCTCAATGAAGAAGTCGGACATTAGTTTTTTCATAATTCAGCCTATAATTTGATGCTTATAAATACATAGTATAGCAAAGCCAAATATAATGGAAAATCACAATAAGTGTTACCTACACTTACCATAATAAAAAGAATTGTAAAAGTACTTTAATATATTGAAAATGTATAAACACTAAAAATTTACGCAAAATAAGTTCACAAAAGAAATTAAGGACACTTAGAGTTCAAAAAAAAAAAAATTAAATATAAGGGTAGTCAATATTTTTCCGGCAGTCCTTTATTTTTTATTACGGATCTCAGTCTTTTAGGCATTGACTCTAAAAGTTTAAAAAATTTGGATCAATTTTAGGCCATTCAAGTTGGAGTTCATTTTTAAGTCCATTTTTGTCTTTATAGCGTGTTCTTTTAATTTATTTTCAAAATATCCCCATAAATTTCCACTCGCATTTAGTTCAGATGATTGTGGAGGTTTTTCTAATATGACATATGGGCATTTGTGAGTGAGTGAATGTAAAGTTTATTGGCGCAAGAGCCAGATATGGTTATGCTGCGCCAAACAAAATTAAACTGTGGTCTAGACGTGAAGTTGAAAAAAAGGTAATGGTTGACCAGACGGAGGGTCGAAAATAGAGAAGGATCGCTAAGGTATCCCGGGAGTGCGTTACCCGTGTTTACCAAAAACAGTAAATCCCATGGGGAAGAAAAAGATCACTAAGGCATATGGGCATTTATACAAAAGCCAGAAGCGCACAATATTTGCTGTATGTTTTTGATCATAGTCTTGATAATACCTGAAAACTTCCTCAATCCCCAATTGCTCAGCGCTTTGTAGCAAGCATTCTTTCATAATGGCGAAATACTTTGTGTGGTCCATTATGTCATCAATTGTGTGAAGTTTTCCTGGACCACAGGCAGACATGCAGCCCTAAACCATGATAGTAAATGAGTGAATGTGAAAGTTGTTGGCGCAAGAGCCAGATGTGGCTATGCTGCGCCAAACAAGACTTAACTGAGGTCTGGACGTGTAAGAAAAATTGGAAAAAGACAAAAATCGGTTGACAAGAAGCGGGCCGAAAATAGAGAAGGATCGCTAGTGTAACCCGGTTGTGCATCACCCGTGTTTACCAAAGACAGTAAACCCCATGGGAAAGAAAAAGATCACTAAGGTGCCTCGGGGTCATGATGCCCGTACTTACCTGAAGAAGGCAAATCCCTGAGGTCCCCTGATATAATCCCCAGAGGCAGGATGCCCGGCTATACCCCCAGACGCTGGGTATCCGTTTTAGTCGCCTCTTACGACATGCATGAGGTATAGTGGGACTATTTTGTCATACCCGATCACCACACGGTCGCTTTAAATGCGAAACTCAAAATTTTAAATCGGCAAATAATGCCAAGTTGGAAATCTCACTTTGCATTGCCAATAAGAAAAAACAATATTGCCCCCTGTCCGACTTCTTTTTTGACTGACTTTTTTTTAATTTCTTTTATATTTTTCTTCTTTTTTTTCCCCCAACTGAATCAAATTTTATTTTTTTACGAAAAAAATATTAGTAGAGAACTCATTTTTAAAAGAATAAAGCATAATTTTTCTTAACTATTTATTTTAGGCGATTAAATGCAAAGGCATAGTGTCCGACTTCTTTATTGAGCCACTGTATTTAATAAAAAGGCGATTAAATTTAGGAACAAATTTTATTAGTATTTTCAATTACACACATACACACGCTGTCATTTAGTACACACACATTAAATACACATTATAAGATTGTTTCGTCCGAAATTTAAATATTGCTCATTAAAAAATATTAAGATGTAGTCTGCAGCCCATCTTCGAAAAGAAACTCGTGGCTTTGATTCGATGCTTAGATTTCACCCGTGAGTAGATTTTTGTAGAACAAAGGTAGAATAACCGGAATTTTCATCGGTGCTGAGCCACATTTCTAGAAGACTTAGAAACCTCATCTGCAATAGAAAAATATTATTAAAGCGAAAAGCAATACGATTAGAACAATAACTTGCCACTTGACCGTCGTTCAAAATGTCGAGATCCATCATTCATAGTTGATTCCGTAGTACAGTAGCAAAAGCCATTTCACTTGCCATAGAAGACACGTCACTTACGAGGGTTGATTTCACGTAAAATCTGTCGATGTTCAATGTCATCGTGATGTGGAGTGAGTGATGGTCGAGTTAAATGGCGCAACAGTCAAATGAGACTAAGCCGCGCCAAATAAGGTAAAGTTGTGATTTAGACGTTTGAAAGAAAAGACAAGGGAGCAATAGTATTTCATTGGTGCAAGAACCATCTTGATGTGGAAGCTACGAGTGGGTTGTGTCAGCTCAGGTGTCATAATTCGTACCTTCATCGCGGTTCACAATCATGAAGTCCGTCAGGTGAGATTGATCCTGTGGATTCATCATCCTCTCGGCACAGCAATCTTTTGCTGTACAAGCGAACCCCATACCTTCCGATATCCATACGGTCATCTGACAAATTGCTTATTGCCAAGTTCTGTTCATTGTGTGGTTAACTTTTGATAGTTGTATCGTTTTAGTTATTAGCAATTACTTTTCCAAATGTTTATGTACCTATAGAAATATATTAAAAGTACATATTTGGACGAATGGTGATATACATGTGTGTAGCCTAAACTTAATACTACTTTAATGTAATTAATGTATTAAAAAAATATTAAATTGTCCTGGAAACTACTGATCCGAGATATTTAAAGCGTAGTTCATCAATTAACATTTTCAAATTAATCCATAAACACCGTAATTCATACCCCTTCCCCTTGAGCCGCTAACCAAATGTATTTAGTCGTGGTTAGAGTTCTTAAAGTAATCGAGAGTGTCATATTTTTTGACGATTGCACAATCCATAGCATGATCTTTGAATTAACATTATATTTTTCCTATAGCCGCGTTAGCCAAGTGGTCGTGATCACATTTGAGCCTCGTGTTCAAACCCCGATTCTATTGAAAGTCTTTATGTTGAAACAGAGGTCAGGTTAATACATAATCGGTAAATATGATTTTACAAAATCCATCCATACTCAGACGATTGCTAATTTGTACTCTCAAATTTCAATCTTTCACATTCTTCACACGCACACTCTTCTCAACGGACAGTTTGTTTCTTTCACTTGCGAATAAAGTCCACATGTCTGTTTTTACATTATTTCTCAACACATTCGCATAACGCCAATCGCTCTTCACGCGCTCGCAGCACAACAAACACTGACTGGTTTTACATTTCGCCGCCAGAGGGCTATTCCTAATGAATGGCTAGTCGGAACATACTGCCCGCCTTGACAAAATATTGCCAACACACATACACAAAATATAAAATTTCACAGTTCTATACACTGAAAGTTGACACATTAATGGTACACAAATGAAAATATTAAAGCACAAAATTCAAATACTCATTACAAGGTAACAAATTTTGGTAATTGGGCGTTTAAATTCACCAAATGAAATATTGACTATTACCACTCTAACCTTATCTTTTCCACGTATGATATCAATTATTTTACCTAGTGAATAATGAAAAGATATAAATTATTTACCATTTACAAGGAGGCAAATTATCTTCCTTAAGAACAAATTATCTTATATTTCCTTTTTTTTTTTTTTTTTTGAAATTTCTACTTAGTTCTTTGGTGCATGTTGTTTAAATAGTCAAGGCTCCATTTTTTCCAAATTAACTGGGTATACCTTGAGATTTTTGGCCATAATTTAAGACTATTTTCTTTAAAACTTGTTAAGTCAGGCTCAACAGCTGAATTAAGCTTTCTACCGATGAGGAAATGAGTAGGATTGAGAACTAACTTCATCCGTGTCTTCCGACAAAGGAACAAGAGGTTTTTGAACTGAGCATTCTTATCAATTTGAATAATAACAGTTAAGAACTCCGCATACGATAATTTGAAATTTCCAACAACTCTTTTTAAGTAAAATTTAAGAGATTTTACTCCAGCCCCCCCCCAAACCCCCCGAAATGTGGCGCACGGGAAGGAATGCAGTGCCAACTCACTCCTTCACGAGTTAGGAAGTCTGAAAATTGCTCATCTTGATCTTTAATTTACTTTATAAATCTTCTTAACTCTTTATTTGCTCCCAACAAAGTTTTTTCCGTTATCCGATTAAATTCTGGCCGCTTTACCTCTTCTGACAAAAAGCGTAGCAATAAATGCATCTCTAGTTAAATCACGTACAATTTCAAGATGTATTGCTTTCGTAACAAAACAAATGAAAATGCATTTATAAATTTTGTTCAAAGTATGTTTACGCTGATATTTACACTTTACAAAAAAATGGGCCACAAAAGTCTACCCCACTAACATTAAATGGATGATTTTTACTCACTTTATTTGCAGGAAGATTTCCCATTAACTGAGAATGAGATCCTCTCGGGTTAGCTTTGAAGCAAACAACACACGAATTCACAATTTTTCTACACAATGATCTACATTGTATTACCCAAATTTTTTGCCGAATTTAATATAACAATGGCGGTGGGCCCGCATGCAAAATTTTACATGAAAACAGTTTACAATTAAATTAGACAATTTACGGACCTTAGGAGGCAAAATTGGATAATTTCTGTCAAATAGTAAATTACTGTATGTTAATCTACCACCAACTCTAATAATACCAGCAGAATCAATGAAAGGATGTAAATTCTTTACCTAGCTGTTAGCATTTACTTCGCCTGTAGCTTTTAGAGTATTAAATTCCTTAGAAAATTCACTTGTTTGAACAAATTTTACCAATATTTGCTCAGCTTCCTCAATTTCTGTTCCAGTCATATGCCCAGAATGTTTCTCATTATCAGGTTTACAATTATATACAAACCTAACAATAAAATTCAAATTATGTAATATTTTAAAATGCTTATTACTAGAGTTGAGGATATCATTAAAAAATATATTATTAAATACAGTAAATGAAGAGCTCTGTCCACAATTCACTTTTTTGAGTTCACATTGCACGTCATCCTTTATTTCATTATCAGGAATTTCTCTTTGAGGATATTCACTGTTTGTTAAAAAGGCAGTGCTTACCCAGCACAAGTGACTCTCGGGCATTTTTGATGGATTCACAACTCGACTAATAAGATCAGCCGGATTATCCACTGATGAAACATATAATGTGGCTTTTTACAAAAACTGTTTCGCACAGAACACTTTTTTTAACATTACAACCTGGTGAAAATAATTTAAAACATAAGTTCAGAGCCTTCACAAATCCTACTCTATCGTTGACAGATAATTTTTGGAAATCCTGACACTTAAATATTTAAAGATTGTTATGTCACAAAATGCATTTTAAATTACCATTCGATAAAAACACTTTAAAAATATTTTCATTATTTAGATTCTTAAAATTATCCTTACCAAATGTCCTCTGATCACTATTAACTACTGAGCGAGACAAAGAACTACACTCTTTTGCTTCTGGTTTCAGAATCTAAATCGCAGTTTCTTCCCAGCTCCTGTGGTGTAAGAAATCTTTACCTTGTTTAATACTTATGTGACTTTTTAAATCCCAAGGAAGAGAGCTAAATATTTGATCGGAAATCATCAACTCACACAATTTAGAAAATTCTTTCATTTCACGAAGCTGAATGTAATATTCAAAAACAGAACTAACTCTTGATGAAAATTCCACATAATTTTCCGTTGGCAATTTTACTGACTTTTAAACTGTTTTAAACACTCTAGTAGTTGGTTGAAATTCCTTTAACACAATAGATATTTGATTTTTCATAATCGCCTAACTCTTCTTCTTTTACATAAACCATCAAATTGTAGATTCAATCTCTTAGAATATTTAATAGAATTTCCGCTTTATATTTATCACTAACTTCTTTGATTTCAAATACTTTCTCGAGCGAATTGAAAAAGAGATTAAAATACTCCACATTCTTTGGAAGAGGAATAGTCAATATTTTTATACTCTTAATAAAATTCTCTAAATTAAAACTCGATTCATCATCATTAAGGGATTTATTCTCACAAGATGCAGATTTAAGCTTTAAAAGCTCAATTTCTTTTTCAATTCTTAAAAGCGAAAGCTTTTCAATTTCTAATTTTTGTTCCGTAGACTGTCTTTCGTTTTTGGCTTGTTTTTACGGTTTTCTTCTGAAATCTCTAGATTTATATTTTTCCCAATCTCAATTGTTTCTTTATAAACATCACTATTCTCAATTAAATTTATAAGTTCAACTACTTTAACGGAAGAAAAGAACCAAATATTTAGTTCAGAACATACACGCATCGCTGAGAATTCAATTTCTTTTTGTCTGGAAAATACTTCATTACCTAGAAAAGGGGAGTTTGGGTTACTTGATCAAGACCCTCGGATTTCAACTTTGAGGAAAGGGACTCGAGTCTCCTCAAGTATCGTTTTCAAATTTACTTCTTAATCAGTGATTATCGTGCCAAAATGTGATGGCAACTTCTTACTCTCGCACTCAATAAAACTGCTTTCGGAAGTATTATCTACTACCATTGAGAAATATGCTTCTCCGCCGAGTCTGTTATTCTGTGATGTATGAAAAAAGAATTGTTTTCGTTATTTCAATTTTCCTAAGAACATTTTTTTTTGTATGTTTCGTGCGACACGAGAGATAAGAAAAAGATTACTGATCGGTACCATTTTTCTTATTTAATTGCCGGGTCTTATAATTCCACAGAGAAAATTAAAGGCTGTCAAATGGTTAATCTTGAGAATCTGAAAAGATCTAATCAACCCAGTTCTATAATTTTAAGGAAGCTCCAGTGGGTTTTCATTACGACTTCTTAAATATTCTTCTAATAGACACGTTGCTGTACGTTATAACTTATTCAAACTCGTAGTTTTATTTTGTTACAAAAAACAGGAAAATAAAATTTTACTCGACTGGTTCTAATGAACTCATAAGCAATGAAATATATCACGGAATAGCACACATATCAAAGTAAAAAAAAAAAATTGATCCCTTACATTTCAAATTCTTCTCGACACATATCATGCAATACCAAAATATTTCGTTTTCTACCTGGTACGACTCGTTTCATACGAACCGAAAAGGAATCAATTCTTTCTACTAAGCACTTCAAGGGCAAAGTTTCAGATTAGAAAGAACGGTAACAAGATGTAACTTAACATTACAATAGAGCTAAAGAAATATGATTTAGAATTAAATTACCTGCGACTATACAATGGAAAGGAGGCTAGATTGTTTATTAATGTCGTGCTTTGAAGCAGTTCATAGGAACTCGTGTTTTGAACCTCACTCAAATGACATGAACGACGCCGGGAATGGCCCATTTTCTCTCCAAACTTCCACATCATGCCAAAGAGAAGATTTGGAGACTCGACAGATTTAATGTGCATCAAACTCGACACTCGGTGGGTCTGAACTCGAACCCAGATTCGAACAGAAATCAGGCCGTGGACACAATCGATTCAAAAGGTATGAGCATTAAAAGTGTCTAAAAATTAATAAATTAATCACCTCACTTAAGCAATCTTGTTCATATTGAACGATTCCAGCTTTCCCGATTTCTCAAGGAACTTATGTACTGTTTAAATCATGGGTAGGCGTTTAGCTTAGTAAATTTCATCTTTATGCTTACGACAATGAGAAAAACCTTTATAGCAGTTAGTAATATGTATAATTCGCTTATTAACAGACGATGTCACTAAGTCATGGTGGTTAACGGAACAAGAAATTTTAATAGTCCGCATATGAGAGCAATTAATATCAGGTGCAAAATTCGGCAATTCTAAGAGCAATTCATTGAGTGAAATTTATGATTTCTGGCGCAAGAGCCACTTATTCCAAACAATGTAATTCAGTCATTTTAAAAATTAAAGAAAAGTGTTAAAAAAGTGAAAAAATTTATTTTTGCGAGAAGGGTCGAACATGGAGTAGGATCACTAGGGTATCCTGAGGCATTTCATTCACTGTTTGCTATAGACAGTGAACCCCATGGGAAAGAAAAAGTTATCTAGGGTACTTATGAGTTCAAAGATAAAATTATAAAATTGCTCCATTCGATATGAAACACATCTTTGATAGAATATTCTTTAAAAGCTTGTTCATTCCCCTCCCCTTTTCACACAATGATGTTTCGGCTCTCAAAAAATGTTAATTCGCCTGAAATCGAGTCTATAGCCATCAAAAAAAAAAAAACAGAAGCAAAAGTATCTTTCTTACTCTATCATTATATACCTTTGCCCCACAATTTTCAACGAATTGCCGAAACATAGAATCAAAAAATTAGCAATTTTAGAATAAACTAAATATAATCCTGACTTTATGTTAGTAATTTTTTAAATTTACAAGACTTGATTTTGTCTGCTTAGTTAGGGTTCGCATTCTCGAAAAGTTTCCAATCACTGTAGTTGAACCTGTGTCTCTGTGGCTACAATAAATGTAATCCTCAATGTACATCCAAATTCAATACATAATCGTTTCGAAAGACAGATTATTTCTTTATGAAAAAAAAGGAAAGTTTTACCTTTCTTTGAACTTGAAGGTCATTGTATCTGCCGCTAGCTTCATATGAGATTCCAAGAGCTGTTCCCATGCCTTAGAGTTCATTATGAGCTTTTTTTTTCTCAAGATGAATTTTTGTAAAATCCTCTTGAAACCAAAGTCACTGTGCCTGTCGGCGAGAACCAAGGCTTCACAAGCGTTGCTAGGAGAAAGGTTAGCCTTTAAAAACGAGGAGCATTCCTCTTTGAGGGAAAGGATCGCATATTTGTCGGCGGCAGCGTACAGGTCGCACGCACTATCCCACTCGAGGTCTTGAAGCTCATCCGTGTACATGTAAAAAAGCATTCGTTGGACAGTGTCGTCGCAAAAATCATCGATATGCACACATTTGTCGATTGTCTCCCTCATTTCTTTTGTGAACATAGCTTTGAACACGGGAGAACGAGCACTAAGAATGATTTTGTGGGCGGGGAAAGTATTAGTTTGCGTCTTCACTTCCGTGTCACTGAACAATGGTTTTCTGAACCAAGATTTCAAATTTTCTTTCAAAGTATTCGATAACATAAGTTTCTTTGCGTTTTCTGGAAGATTTTCATCTTCTATAGAGGGCGTGTTGCAACCATAGAGTGTCGACTCGATTTCGGAGGCAGCGCTTTCCGTCGTGAACGCACATTCGCACCGCAGAGTCAGCACATCATTAGGGAGATAAAATTCTTTTCTAGCAAACATCTCCTTCTTCGCGAGGTGGAACGGAAAATACAGTTTAATGACTCTGCTGTCCATGAAATTATATTCTTTCTCACTAACTAGTTCAGCATCACCAGCGGCACATAAAATAAACAACCGAAAACGGAAGACCGGAATTTCTTTCGCAGCAGTGAATTCTAAACAAATAAGTTCTTCTGCAGCTTCGAAAAGATTCAACGACACCGCAATTTCGTTCTCTTTTGTCGCTACGATCTCGTAGGTGTTTTTCTCATCCGATCCAAAGGAGCTGAATCGTTCCACTGCCCAAACAAACGAACTACGCTCCACCCCTATTCGAGTTCTAGCAACACATCGTCCCCTTTGTTTTAAATGCTCAGTACTTTTCCACATTTTACACGTAACTGTAAGCGTGTCTTGAGGCAAGAAACTCGCCCTCTTCAAATGAAATAATTCTTCTTTTTCCAGACATTCGCCGAAACCCACTAAAACACCATTTTGAAATATACCATTTGAAACACCCATTGATATTAAACGGCCACTATCAGTGGATAAATATAATTCAAATTCTATTTCTATGTCAGAGGGTCCTTTGCTATCTCCAAGTCTTCCGAGATAAATTGAAACGTAATCTTCTGCGATTTGGCATCCAGCAGGATAAATAATCAAACACCATTTTGATTTGTCCATCGTTTCCACAATGAACGAGGGACTTTTCATATTTTCATTCTTGTTCTGCCAAGAGAAACTGAAATTTTCTATGTGCCACGTAAACATGAAGTAATTTTCTGTATCACTGCTCATCATCGAAAGCTGTAAAAGCGATTATCTGTGAAAACGGAAATAAAAACTGCTTCCTCTGCTGATTTCAAACATCCAATGAACTTACCAATATTCTGATTCATTGAACTATTTTACACTATGCGAGTCCAATATCGAAAAGTTGGAATAAAGAGCATGTGTCCATCGTAATGATAGGATAATCTTCTGAAAGAATCATAAATTTGGTTGGTTGTGTATGTTTGACAGCACTTGCAAGTGTTGTAATTTCTATTGGTAATTCTGTGCAAAAAATACGGTAAAATTTTAAAATTACATCAAATCAAATAAGTTAAAATTATAACATTAAATAATGTGTAGGAAAGAGATAGATAGGTTTTTCAAAATGGTACTTGCAGTAAATTAACTCTTCACTTACTAGAGATTTAGTTTCTTTAATTGATTCAGTATTCCCAAAATATTGAATTGATTTATTTACATCTTCCATAGATGAAAAAGAAATATTGTTGGCATGAAAAGAAATTTCTTTCGGTTCCGGGATAACTGTTTCTGTACAGTCCGTCAAAAATGTTTTCGAACAATGATTCCCTACCAAAAAAAGTAATATTTTGTTGAAAGTCCTCTATGGAAATGAATCAGTTTATAGTTAACTAGTGGCCACAATTTGTCACGATTGTAAATGAAACTCATGATTCAAAACTTGTAAATTTTATATTTAAAGCAATCCTTTGAAATAATTATAATTGTATTAACGCTTTTAACACGTGTTTTATTTACAAATTACGATCAACTTCGTCATGATTATTTTAACAATTATTGTTAAAAGCTAAATAACTATAGTTCGATTAAAATGAATTAGTATCAAAGAATGAAAAAAAAGTTTGGCAACATTTATTTGTCGTATAATCATACGATAGAAATGAATGAAAGAATGTGTGAGAATTGAAACCAAAGTGCTGGATTGTGAGTATTTTTATTAGCTCAATAATAATAATAATTATTATTATTAAATATATTTATTATAACAAGAGTAAGATATTCTTACAGGTTAATTACGATTCCCATAATAACCAACTTTTTCAACTGTTTTAGTTTTACGTCATTCGATTTTTAAAAATCTTTTTCATTATCTATAACAATTCTTGACCTGTTTTTATACCGAGAATATATGGATACAAACGTGAAAACAATTTCTTGTTTGAACCGAGAATTTAAATATCTAAACCGTAAAAAAAATTTCCAGTTTACTATATTTTTTGAATTTGGAAAGGTTTTAATCAATGCTAAAAATAAACACATGGAACAAAAAAAAATTATTTGGTTACAAACAAAATTTATTTGGTTACAAAAAACATTAAAGAATAATTTAAAATATATATATATGTTTGTGTGTATTCTTTTTACTTTAATTTGCGTTTTTAATTTTTTTTTAAATAATGCATAATTTTATAAGCTATGCTCCGCGAACAGTTATGATCAAATCCGTCCAAATGGATTATTATTCTGGACGCGTCCAGAATAATAATCAAAACCAAAAAAGGGGAATATTAAAACTTAAAATGCATTTTGTCAAGTTTAAGATTTTTTAGTTGCGAGCAAAATATTTCAAACACTTAAGATTTTATAAGTATTATAAATACGTTAATTACAAAAAATAAATTGTCCTTTATGGAAATGAATCTATATAGAGTTAATTAGCGACCGCAATTCGTCACGATTATATCTGAGGAGGAAAAAAAATCCTTTCATTATAAACATGAATCAAAACTTGTAGATTATATTGAAAGCAATCATTTGAAATAATCACGAGTTGTATTGAATAAACAAATTTATTAACACAAACGATTTATGTAAACAGGTGAGATAAAAACAAAATGCTTTATACAGATTATTTACAAAGGAGTTATTTTGTCAATTTATTTTATAAGTTCTGTAAAACAATAGATATGTTTTTGCGAACACCAACCATAAAATCTGCTACAATTAAAATATTTCCTATCATGATTATTTTAATAATTATTGTTAAAAGCTAAATAATTATAACTCGATTAAAATGAATTAGTATCAAAGAATGAAAAAAAGTATGGCAATATTTATTTTTGTATAATCAAACGATAGAAATGAATGGCTTTCGGTGTGAGATTTGAAAGTAAAGTGCTGGATTGTGATTTTTTGAATTTTGAAAGGTTTTTTTTCTAAACAACCAACTTTGGAAAGGTTTTAATCAATGCTAAAAATAAACACATGGAACAAAAACATGGAACAAATTTTCTTAATTTGGTTACAAAAACATTAAAGAATGATTTAAAATATATACATATATATTCTTTTTACATTAGTTTGCATTTTTATTTTTTTTTAAATACTGCATAATTTTAAAAGCTTTTCTACGCGAACAGTTATGATCAAGTCTGACCAAATGGATTTGTTCTTTATGACATTTCATGAAAAGGGTTGGATAGTCATCCAATTCCCCCAGTTTTAAATCCAATTTCAAATCGATCCTTATATCAGCCGTGTTGAGCCCAGAACTGGAAAAATTCTTGTTGTTTAAGGCCCAACACGGCCACCAGTGAGTCTTTTGATCCGTTCTTTTCCTGATGTAACTTTTTAACTAACTTTCTTTCGTCTTCTTGACGCATTTTCCCTTTGAAAGGGAAAGGTATTTTGTGGGTTTCATTAGAATTTTGTAAGTTATACAGTTTGTCTAGCCAAGTATAATCCAAATTCGTCGTGTCGAACGTGATGATGCAAGAAGATCCAGTGGATAGTTCCACAAGACATACTTCCTGGGGTTCTAAACAGGCGTTGCTAAATACTCCGTTTACGTGAGCCACAAATCCGACGTTTTGAATCATGTTGAATAAATTGCGATTCTGGCGAAAATGGAATCCGTATTTATACGAATCAGAACATCCCCCCCTTTTTTTTTTATTTCTTACCAATGTAAAAGCTCAAGTTTGTTAATAAATAATTTATAATGTTGGATAGATTCAACATTATAAAAGCTCAAGTTTGTAAATAATTAATTTATAATGTTAAATAGATTCAAAGTTTAAAAGTTCAA
>BMAW01052051.1:481971-505519 GCA_019974015.1 Nephila pilipes | reverse complement strand
ATGAACAAGCGGACTCGGCTGCACGTTCGGCAACGAATCCTCTGCAGTTTGCAGTCCCATTTGAGGACTTACGACGTCACATTTTAAATCTCATTCATCAGACATGGCAGGAATCGTGGAATCTGCAAATTAACAACAAATTACACTCGGTGAAGCCGATCATCAGATAATGGTCTGTTTTTCCAATGCGAAGAGCCGATGTCAGACTGACTCGCCTTCGCATTGGACATACTCGTTTTACTCACAAACATCTTTTGTTTGGAGAAGATGCTCCCGAGTGTCCTTCCTGCCATGTCCCTTACTCTATTCATCACATTTTAATTGACTGTCCGGTGTTTGATCATCATCGCCGGACTTTTTTTCATTCATCTGTTTTAAAACTTTCTGACTTGGTGGGGGAAACCCCCCACCATAATTTATTTGCTTTTTTACGACATATTGGCCTTTTACACCACATTTGATTTTTAACTTTTTATCTTTTGTGTATTTCTTGTGTTGGTCTTGTTTTTTAATGCCATTAAATTTTAATCGATTTTAACAAGTGTTTGGCGCAGCATAGCCTGCTTTGGCTCTTGCGCCATAAAAATCGACAATCACTCACTCACTCACACTCATGGCTCATTATACGTTGACGATCTGCAGATTTCCTGCGAAGGATTGTCAATGCGTATGATTGAGCGACGACTTCAGACCGCAGTCAATAACCTGGTTACATGGTGTGACGCAAATGGGCATAGTATTTCTCCCAGTAAGAGTAGTTGCGTGCATTTTTGTAGGAAACGGGATCTCCATCCCGATCCTGACATTCGTATCCGTAATACTTCTATTCCTGACGTCCGCTTCCTCGGAGTAATTTTCGACCGCAAACTCACTTTCCTTCCGCACATTTTATATCTGCGGAGGAAATGTGAGAAATCCCTGAATATCTTGAAGGTGTTATCCAACACCTCTTGGGGAGCGGATCGAATTTCTCTACTCCGAGTGTATCAGTCGGTGATTCTGTCTCGGATCGACTACGGATGTGTCGTCTACGGATCTGCCTGCAAAACTACCATGCGGAAGCTTGACCCAGTCCACCATAATGCTCTGAGAATCTGCTGTGGTGCGTTCCGAACGTCACCTGTGCAGAGTCTCTATGTCATTTGTAACCAGCTACCTTTGGCTTTGCGGCGCCTGAAACTGTCGCTCTATTATCATTTCAAAATGTCATCTCTCCCATCTCACCCATTAAAGACCATTTCTATCAGCCCGTCTTTAAGGAGATTGTACAGTGCTCGTCCTTCTTTCATCCGTCCTGTTTCTGAAAGGGTGAAAGACTTTATCGAGGAACTCAGCCTACATGACTTGGGTATTCAACAAAGAAATTTTATTAAATTTCCACCCTGGAATGTTCCAAGGTTTACTTTCCGTAACCCTTTTGCTTTATTCAACAAATCCAACAGATGTCCCATTGTTCTCCAGAGAATCTTTGCCTTCCATCGCTGTCAGTATGAGGATTATATTCCTATATACACGGATGGATCGAAAGGAACTGGTTACGTCGGCTGTGGTGTCGTTTCAAACGACATCAGGCACAGTTACCGGCTCGACTCTTCCTGCAGTGTCTACACTGCCGAAGCAGTCGCCATCTACTGTGCCCTGAAATTAGTCGAGACATCCAGTTCTCGAAAGTTCGTTGTATATACTGACAGCAGGAGCGTCCTGGAAACATTGGTTAATCTTAACGATCGCTGTCACCCTATTGTGATGGAGATTGCAGACATGATTTGTTGTCTTTATAACAAGGGTTATATTATTAAATTTTGTTGGGTACCTAGTCATGTAGGTATTTTAGGAAATGAACAAGCGGACTCGGCTGCACGTTCGGCAACGAATCCTCTGCAGTTTGCAGTCCCATTTGATGACATACGACGTCATATTTTAATGCTCATTCATCAGACATGGCAGGAATCGTGGAATTTACAAATTAACAATAAATTACACTCGGTGAAGCCGATCATCGAAGAATGGCCTGTATTTCCAATGCGAAGAGCCGATGTCAGATTGACTCGCCTTCGCATTGGACATACTCGTTTTACCCATAGACATCTTTTATTTGGAGAAGATGCTCCCGAGTGTCCTTCCTGTCATGTCCCTTACTCTATTCATCACATTTTAATTGACTGTCCGGTGTTTGATCATCATCGCCGGACTTTTTTTCATTCATCTGTTTTAAATCTATCTGACTTGGTGGGGGAAAACCCCCACCATAATTTATTTGCTTTTTTACGTCATATTGGCCTTTTACACCACATTTGATTTTTAACTTTTTATCTTTTGTATGTTATTTGTGTTTGTCTTGCGTTTTTAAGGCTGTTACTTTTGAATAGTTTTTAACAAGTGTTTGGCGCAGAATAGTCTAATTTGGCTCTTGCGGCATTAAAACTTACTATCACTATCACTATCCTGTCATGTCCCTTATTCTATTCATCACATTTTAATTGACTGTCCGGTGTTTGATCATCATCGCCGGACTTTTTTTCAATCTTCTGTTTTAAAGCTTTCTAACTTGGTGGGGGAAACCCTCCACCATAACTTATTTGCATTTTTAAGATATATTGGCGTTTTACACCACATTTGATTTTTAACTTTTTATCTTTTGTATGTTATTTATGTTTGTCTTGCGTTTTTAGGCTGTTTCTTTTTAAATAAATTTTAACAAATGTTTGGCGCAGCAAAGCCTACTTTGGCTCTTGCGCCATTAAAATCTACTATCACTCACTCACTCACTCGTTTCCATGTCCATTATTCGTTGTCCGGGTCGGTATTGGTTGTCGTCTAAGGAAATAATTTTATCCTTGCAGAAAAAGCTCTAAAAAGAGCTGCTCAGATAAATAATTATTTTTGCTCTGTGAGAAGGTTAGAGGAGTGAGGCGGTTAAACGTCTTTATCCCTTGCTGTCTCATTCAATGATAGTTGTGTAGTACGCTGGGAAGATGTTCGAGCTTATAGGCCGCGGAGCGGCCTTCAAGCTCGGGTCGATGTAATACAATAAGACTTGGCTTTTGGTTGTGTTTTAAGCTTTCTGCAGGATGGTGTTAGTAGCAGGTTTCTGATTGGTTCTCATGGCAGTCTGTTAAAGTCGGGCTTTTGGAGGTAGTCACTTCGGTCTGGGGTGATGCTGATATGCTTGTTTCCAATTGGCTGATGCTTTGCGGAGGTGAGCCTTTCTATTGGCTGCCCTGGGTTGCTGAGATTATGGAGTGGGTGTGTCTGTAGTCTTGGGGCGTATACGGCATTGGATAGTGAAGTGGTATATGTGTGTGTTTTTTAAGATTGTGGGTTTTTTAATAGAAAAGAATTATATTTATAAATATAAGTTAGGGTGGGTTGTATGAATCAAGGAGTACAGTTCCGGGTCTTTTAGAATTTACTTTTGGGGTGTAGTTTTCTAGATTAATCATATTACTATTATTGGTGAAATTAAGTGTTGCGAAAAATTTTTTGGCTATTTTTTGTATGTGTTTCCTGAAGGTGGGGATTTTGGTTGCTTTAAGTATTTCGTTATTTCTTGTGTACCATCTGGATTTTGTTATCATGCGGAGTGTTGAGCTTTGTGTATTTTCTAGTAATTGAATAGTACTTTTGGCCGCATACGCCCAAACCGGGCATGCATAAGTGATGATAGGTCTGAGAACGGCAGTGTACAGAAGCAATTTAATTTT
Source organism: Nephila pilipes (assembly GCA_019974015.1). Taxonomy (NCBI): domain Eukaryota; kingdom Metazoa; phylum Arthropoda; class Arachnida; order Araneae; family Nephilidae; genus Nephila; species Nephila pilipes. Next base: position 501,815 of record BMAW01052051.1, on the reverse strand, counting down.
TATATTCATTTTAGAATCCCGGCAAATTAAGGGGTAGATACTACATTTGGCTCTCCGGAATTTTTCACGCGAGTGTTTGATGTGTTGTTTCCATGTGAGTTGTTTATCAAGAATTAATCCTAGATATTTGGTGTGCTGAGACCAAGGGATTGTTGTTTTGTAAAAAAATGGTGGTGAGGTGTTTGTATTACGTTTTCTGGAAAACAAGATTGCTGCCGATTTCTCGACATTAATCTTAATTTTCCAGTCGTTGTAATATTTTTCTAGTATTTGTAGGTGCTTATTGAGTGCAAATGTGATGGATTTAATATTTTTGAATTTCGCTAGAATTGCAGTATCATCTGCGTACATGTTGAGTAATGTGAGGCTGTATTGAGGGATATCATTAAGGTATGTTATATAAAATTGGCCCAATTATTGACCCTTGTACTACTCCATAATTGGTGTAGTGTGTATTTGAATATGAGTTGTTTACTTTAATTTGATAATTTCTGTTTGTGAGATATGAGTAAATTAATTTTATTAGTGGTGCTGGAAATTTATAATTTATAAGTTTGTAAGTTAAGCCTTCTATCCAGACGCGGTCAAATGCTTTTTGAATGTCTAAAAATACCGCGCCTGTTGATTTACTTTTTTCTAGTCCGGATGTGATATGCTCAGTTAGTTTGATTAAAGGGTGTGAAGTAGAGAGGTGTTTGGTGAAGCCATATTGATTAGGGTTACGGATATTGGTGGTGTCTATGTGTTTATTAATTCTTGTTAATAAGATAGATTCTGTTAGTTTACTAAGTGACGATAGGTCTCTTAATGGGGCAGTCTCTGGTTAAGTGCGTTTCTGCGCATTTTAAGCATCTTGGTTTAATGTGGCAGTTTTCTGCCGAATGGTGGAAATAATTACACCTATAGCATTGTGTAATTTTTCCGCTGCCTCTGTATCCTTCGACTATTACGTTCATGTAGCATATCTTTGTTATTTCGAATATTTTTTCAGCTTCAGGTGTTCTAGGGATGGTGGCCAGGAATATTGGTAACGGGATTTTTGTTCTTCGGTTTGTAAGTTGTACAACTCTTATTGGGTTGAAACCTAGTTCTTGTAACTCCTCGTTGATGTCTTCCGGGAGTGTTTCACGTGGGAGTCCTTTAAAAATTGCCTTCACTGGTCTTTGGAGGACTGGACGAATAACGTAGTACTCGTATTCAGCTCTGGTGGCGAGGTAGTTAATTAATTTGCGGTACTCTTCAGGAGTGTCAACATAGAGTTTAATGTACTCTCCTGATAATTTGGTTCTGAGGTCTGGGATGACGTAGTGGATGGCTTTTAATTGTTGCTTATAATTGTTAATTTTAAGCATGATAGGTGGTGGGAGTCGTTCTTTAGGTTTAGTGACGACCTCGTTATTTTGAGAGTTGGGTAAATCTTGTATTTCTAGATTTTTAAATTTATTTTGTGTGGTATTTATAGTTGAAGATTCCATTATGATTTGCCTTTTGGCAGTTTTTCTGTTTGGGGGAGTGACGAAGCCGTCTTCGTCTTTCCTTTTTAGTGGTTGTGTCTTAGTGGGTGTGGTTGGTAGTGAGGTATGTATGGGGCAACCAGGGACAGTGCAATAAGGAAGGGTTGCATACTCACCTTCCGCCGAGCTGAGGTCTGCCTGGGCCTTTGAGTGTAGAAGTAGGTAGCTCCGGAATTGATCATCGTCTTCGTCGTGGTCAGGATTTCTTCTATTTGAGTTTATGAGCATCTGCATCTCGTCACGGTAGTGAACAAGTTTGCGAATTTTTCGTTGCAGTGCTTGCAGAGTTTCGCATATTTCTCTGTTGTTGTTCATGTCATCTATGGGAGATGTTGATCGTGAAGATTCAGCAGAAATCGATTCCATATTCGTTTCTATGTCCATTATTCGTTGTCCGGGTCGGTATTGGTTGTCGTCTAAGGAAATAACTTTATCCTTGCAGAAAAAGCTCTAAAAAGAGCTGCTCAGATAAATAATTATTTTTGCTCTGTGAGAAGGTTAGAGGAGTGAGGCGGTTAAACGTCTTTATCCCTTGCTGTCTCATTCGCTCCTACTGCTTCTTTAGTTGTGTAGTACGCTGGAAAGCTTATCGAGCACATAGGCCGCGGAGCGTCCTTCAAGCTCGGGTCGATAAGATATAGAATTTAGACTTGATAAAAATTTGGAATTTAAGCTTTCTGTAAAAATTGATTGTAGTTGGTTTGCAATTGGATGTCTGGGTAGTCTGGAAAGTAGATTGACTTGAAGGCTAAAGTTTCGGTCAGGGGTGGTGTTGAGTCCTCGCTTTCCCATTGGTTGGTGAGTCTTGGAGGGGAGCTTTCCTATTGGCTGTTCCTGACTGCTGTGATTGTGTAAAAGTGAAAAAGTGGAGGAGACCGTTAAGCGGTCACCCTCCCGTTGATTGACCGTGTTTTTGGGTGCTGCATTTTTTGTAACTAGTTGTTTTCGTGGATAAACTGATGGGGTCGTATGCGGCTGTTAGTAGAATGAGTTATTAGCTGTATTATATGTATTGAAAGGTGTATTGGTTTTTATAAAATATTTGTAATTAAGTTAGGGGGGGTTGTATGAGTCGAGTAATACAGTTCTGGGTCTTTTAGCGTTATGTCTAGGAATGTAGTTTTCTAGGTTTAGTATGTTAGTGTTATTGGTTAAAGATAGTGAATTAAAGAATTTTTTAGAAATTTTTTGAATGAAGGTTTTAAAAGTGGGAATTCTAGTGGCTTTAGTTATTTCATTATTTCTTGTGAACCATCTAGCTTTAGTGATCATTCGAAGGGTTGAGCTTTGTGTAATTTCTAGGATATTAATATTAGATTTGGCCGCATACGCCAAAACGGGACATGCATATGTTATGATGGGTCTGAGGACGGCTTTGTACAGAAGCAACTTGTTTTGTAAGTTCATTTCTGAATCCCGGCAAATTAGGGGGTAAATACTTCGTTTGGCTTTCCGGAATTTATCTCGCGTGTGTAATATGTGTTGTTTCCATGTTAGTGATTTATCTAGTATGAGTCCTAGATATTTAGTATCCTGAGACCACGGGATTTGTTTGTTGTAAAAAGTGGGGGGTTGAATATTTGTGTTTCTTTTTCTGGAAAACAAGACCGCTGCCGATTTCTCGACGTTGATCTTTATTTTCCAGTCGTTGTAATAGCGTTCGAGTATTTGTAGGTGCTTGTTTAGTGCAAATGGGATAGTTTTGATGTTTTTAAATTTGGCGAGTATCGCTGTGTCATCAGCGTACATGTTAAGGATTGTTAAGTTGTATTCTGGGATGTCGTTCAGGTACAAATTGTACAAAATAGGACCGATAAGCGATCCTTGAACGACTCCATATGTTGTGTAGTGTGTGTTTGATAATGTATTGTTTATTTTAACTTGGTATTGTCTGTTGGTTAAGTATGAGTAAATTAAATTAACTAGTTGTGTGGGAAATTTGTAGTTTATTAATTTGTATGTTAGGCCTTCTATCCAGACGCGGTCAAAGGCTTTTTGTATGTCGAGAAAAACCGCGCCTTTTGATTTAGTTTTTTCTAATCCTGATGTGATGTATTCAGTTAGTTTAATTAGTGGATGTGTAGTGACAAGGTTTTTTGTAAAACCGTATTGGTTTGGATTTCTTATGTTTGTGTTGTCAATGTGATCGTTTATGCGTGTAAGTATGACTGATTCGGTAAGTTTTCTAAGTGCTGAGAGTAACGCTATTGGTCTGTAACTGTCTGTGAGGCGGGGATTTTTCCCCGGTTTTAGAATTGGGAATATTATTGAGGTTTTCCATGTGTTGGGAAAGTGTTGTAGTTTAAGTATTTGATTAATTAGATATGTAAGTAGGAAAATGAGTTTGGGAGTAAGATTTTTAATCATTTTGTTTGTGATTTGGTCTTTACCGGGAGCTTTGTTGATGGAGATACGTTTTATGTAAGAAGCGATTTCATTGGGCCAGACGGTGTGTGGGTGAGTGGGGGAGCAGGATTGCTAAAATGTTTTTGTAGTGTTTCTTGGACTTTTTTTATCAATGTCTGTTTTAAAGTTAATTGGTCTTTTATTTTCTGAGAAGTTATTGAGTAGTGTTTGAGCGATAAGGTTAGCTTTGTCAATTTCTGATTCTGCAATATGATTATTATTTTGAAGGGGGGAATGTTGCTTCTTTTGGTTTTAAATGACTTAGTAATTTTCCATATTGATTTATCTTGTGTATTGAGTGTTTGTAGTGTCTGTGTCCAGCTGTTTTGTGTGAATGTGTGAATTTCTTTTTTAATTTTATTTTGTATTCTATTGAGTTGGATTTAAAAATTGGGATCAAGGGTTTTTTGATAGAGTTTTTTAGTTTTGTTTCTATGTTTTATAAGTTGTTTGATATGTGGGGGAGTGTATCTTTCATTTTTAGTGGGTATGGGTTCTGATGCTCTTTGATGTGCTAAGTGGATGTGGTTAGTGAGTTCTGTGATTTTTTGATCTAGAATATCAGTGGTGTTGATATTAGTGAAGTTTGTTAGGTTTATGTTTTTATTAATTTCTTGTTTGAATTTATTCCAGTTGGTTCTGATGTTTCTTTTGTTGATGTGGTGCGTGAGGGTAAAATTAAATTCGAGTATTATGGGATTATGATCTGAGGATAATTCTGGTATTGAGGTAATGGTGTGATTATAGTTAAAATTTTTAATGAGTGCAAAGTCTATTGTAGAGGCTGTGTTGGTTCCAAATCTAGTGTGTGGGGGGGAATGCAAGGGTAATGTCATTTGTATTTATGTAGTTGTTAAGGTTTACACCTCTTACTGAGTTTGTGTGTGCATTCCATGTCTGGTGTTTAGCATTAAAATCACCTATAATTACTGTGTTATTGTTTATTTTAAGGAGTGTGTCTAAATCATGTGTAAAGTTAATGTTGTGTGATGAAGGTGGTATGTATATGGAAACGAGGGTGACAGCTGAGTGGTTGGGTGGGGTGAGTATTATTATGGTGGCTTCAACATGTTGGAGTGGTGGGGTAGTGTGTCTGTGGTGTGTGAGTGAACTCTTAATAAAAATAAGAGTGCCTCCTGATGCAATTTCTTGGTTGAGTCTATCGTCTCTGTAAATGGTGTAATTGGGTATATATGTTGTGTTTCGTGGTCTCAGATGTGTTTCTTGTATCATAATTAAATCGGGACTGTGCTTCTGTACAAAATCTCGTAGCTCAACAATACGAGATAGTAAGCCGTTTGCATTCCAGCTGCAGATACTGAGTCCAAATAGTTTATAGCTATTGTTCTGGGTGCTTTGTAGGTTAGAGGTAAAAAGTCTATTCATCGTCCGTGTCCATTAGGGCTTCGATGAGAGCGTAGGTTTTATTTGTTTTCCCCTTTGCTGCTTTTATTTTAGGTAGATTTTTGATGAGGCCAGGAAGTTGCTTGAAAATTTCTGTAAGTGTTTGAAACATTTCAATTGCAGATAAAAAGTTTAATGGTGCGTCTTCTTCTTCATTTTCTTGGTGTGTTTGTTTTTATTTGAATTGGTTTTTGCTGAGGTAGGGATATTTCGTGATGTATTCTGATTGGTTGAGGTGCTAGGTTGTTGTGGCGCCATCTGTTGAGGTTTAGAAACGGCATTTGCAAATGAAAAGTTTTCACGTATTAGATTTCTGTCTTTATTAATGGTAATTTGTTTCTTGGGCGGTCTCGGGAATTTTTCGCATCCGCCGTAGGATGCAAGGTGTCCTTTCGCTTCACAGTTGATGCATTCCGGGTTAATTATACGTTCTTTGATGGGACATTCTTTGGTTATGTGCGGTTCATCACACTTAAGGCATCTAGGCGTGATGTGGCAGTTTTCTGCCGAGTGATGAAAAAAGTTACATCTGTAACATTGAGTGACTTTACCGCTTCCGCGGTAGCCCTCGATCTTAACAGACATATAGCATAGTCTATTGATAGTGAAGATAGTTTCAGAGATGGGTGTTCTGGGTAGCGTTGCTAGGTAAACTGGCAATGGAATCTTGGTCCTTCTGTTTGATAGCTGGACTACTCTTATGGGAGTGAAGCCTTGTTCAATAAGTTCCTCGTTTATTTCTTGAGGAGTGGTTTCCCTCGGAAGTCCTTTTATGATGGCCTTGACAGGGCGCAATTGTACAGGTCGAATAACGTAATATTCGAATTCATTTCGTGAGCTGAGGAAGTCAATTAGTTTGCGGTATTCTTCGGGTGTATCCACATAAAGTTTTATGTATTCGCCGGATAATCTGGTGCGAAGATCGGGTATGATCTGGTTGATAGCCTTCAGTTGGTTTTTATAGTTGTTGATATTTAGCATTATGGGGGGTGGTAGACGTTCTTTAGCTGGAATGCCTTCCTCGTTACGTGTTGGAGTTTGATTTTCTTGGATAGTTAAGTGTTTGAATTTTTTTTGTGTGCTTGTGGTGCTAATTTCAGTAATTAATTGCCTTTTGGCTGTTTTTCTATTGGGTGGGGTGACGAAGCCGTCTTCGTATTTCCTTTTTAAATTTAAATTTTTGCTAGGTGTAAGTGGGAGCGCGTAGTGTGTGGGGCAGTCAAGAACGTTGCAAATAGGTAAAGTAGAGTACTCACCCTCTGCTTTGTTGAGGTCGTCCTGGGCCTTGGAGTGTAGAATCAGGTAGGCTTGGAATTGATCGTCGAATTCATCAAAATCCGGCTGTCTCCGGTTGGATTGTATTAGCATTTGTATTTCATCTCGGTAATGCACGAGCTTTTTGATTTTTCGTTGGAGCGCTTGTAGCGTCTCACAGGATTCGGATTCCATTTCGTTAATTGGTGATTGGGATCTGGATGTAGAGGCAGATGAAGCTAATTCCATTGTCGATTCCATAATAAAGTTTCCTTTCCTGGTCAGTTAGGGTGAGAGATGTCTTGAGAAATATTAAATCCTCGCCAATAGCTCTTAAAAGAGCTGCTGAGATTTAAATATTTTTAACGTTATGAGTGCAGGTATGGAGAGAGGCGGTTAAAACACGTCTGTACCCCACGGTGTCTCTTACGAGAAATGAATCAATATTAGTAAAAAATAGTTGTGTAGTTGACGTTGACTGTTTTCGAGCATATAGGCCGCGGAGCTGCCTTCAGGCTCGGATCGGAATGATAAAGCAATAAACATGGCATTTGATGGAAGTTTAGCCATTCTGTAAGTTGTTGTCGGTGACTGCTTTCCTATTGGTTGGCATTTCTGGTTGTTAAAAGTGGCATCTGGAGTGGGGTGGCACTAATCTGAGGGGAAGGTGGAGAGGTGCGAGGTGAGCTTTCCTATTGGCTGAGCAGACTGCAGTGTAATGAAAAAGTGGTTTGGGCGTGAAAAAGGAAGGGATGTCCGCAAGCGGACACCCTCCCGTTCTATGACCGCTGTGAAGTGTGCTGCATTTTGAATTTAGCATGAGAGTTACCGATCGTGTCACGGTCGGTTGTGTTAGAGTAAATGAATTTGAATAGTGGTGCGTATGCGGCAAATTGAATATGTATTAAAGTGGAGGATAAATTAAATTAAAGTGGTTATGGGGGATTATATGAGTCAAGTAATACAGTGCAGGGTCTTTTAGAGTTTTGTCTGGGTGTGTAATTATCGAGATTAATCATATTGAGGTTGTTGGTGTTGTTAAGTGTGTTAAAGAATTTTTTAGATATGTTTTGAATAAATTTTTTAAGTGTGGGGATTTTAGTTGCTTTGTGAATTTCATAGTTTCTAGTGTACCATCGGGCTTTAGTTATCATTCTGAGTGTTGTGTTTTGAGCAATTTCTAGTATTTTAATGTTGGTTTTTGCCGCATACGCCCAAATGGGGCATGCATACGTTATAATGGGTCTGAGGACGGCTTTGTACAGAAGCATTTTGTTTTCTAGAGACATTTGTGAATCCCGGCAAATTAAAGGGTAAATGCTACATCTGGCTTTCCGGAATTTTTCTCGCGTGTGTGTAATGTGTTGTTTCCAAGTTAGTGATTTATCTAGGATAAGTCCTAGATATTTAGTTTTCTGAGACCACGGTATTGGGGTGTTGTAAAAGGTGGGTGGTGGTGCGTTGAGTAATCTTTTTCTGGAAAATAAGACCGCGGCCGATTTTTCGACGTTGATCTTTATTTTCCAGTCGTTGTAGTAGTTTTCGAGTATGTTTAGGTGTTTGTTGAGTGCATATGTGATGGTTTTTAGATTTTTGTATTTTGCTAGTATTGCTGTATCATCTGCGTACATGTTTGTGATGGTTAAGTTGTAGTCAGGGATATCGTTTAAGTAGATATTGTATAATATTGGTCCAATTAAAGATCCCTGAACTACTCCATAATTGGTGTTATGTGTGTCAGAGAGGGTGTTATTGATTTTTACTTGGTAGTTTCTGTTTGTGAGATATGAGTGTATGGTGTAGATAAGTGATGGGGGAAAATTGTAATAAATGAGTTTGTAAATTAGGCCTTCTATCCAGACGCGGTCGAAGACTTTTTGAATATCTAGGAAGACCGCGCCTGTTGATTTGCTTTTTTCTAGTCCGGAGGATATGTATTCAGTTAGTTTTATGAGTGGGTGTGTGGTGGCTAGGTGTTTTGTGAATCCGTATTGATTTTGATTTCGTAGGTTGTTGTTTTCTATGTGATTGTTGATTCTAGTGAGGAGTATGGATTCTGTTAGTTTGCTGAGAGAGGAGAGTAACGCGATTGGTCTATAGCTGTCTGGTAGGCGTGGATTTTTACCCGGCTTAAGTATGGGAAAAATTATAGATGTTTTCCATGCATTAGGGAAATAATTAAGTTTAAGTATTTGATTAATAAGGTATGTGAGGATATAGATAAGTTTGGGAGGAAAGTTTTTGAGCATTTTGTTAGTTATTAGATCTTTTCCAGGAGCTTTTTTAATAGAAATTTTTTGTATGTATTCTGTTATCTCATTGGGCCAGACAGAGTGTGAGGGTGAGAGAGGGGGAGTGGGCGTGTTAAAGAAGTTTTGTAGTGTGTCTTGTACTTTTTTATCTATGTCTGTTTTATAATTTAGTGGTCTTTTATTTTCTGTGAAATTTTGAATAAGTGTGTTTGCTATTAGATTGGATTTGTCTTTATCAGATTCAGCTATTGTGTTGTTGTTTTGAAGGGGGGGAATGGAACTTCTTTTATTTTTGAAGGCTTTGGTTATTTTCCATATGGAGTTGTCTTGGGTGTTAAGAGTTTGAAGTGTTTGTGTCCATGATTTCTGAGTGAATTTGTGTATTTCTTTTTTGATGTTGTTTTGTATTCGGTTAATTTGGGTTTTAATATTGGGGTCAAGGGTTTTTTGGTATTGTTTTTTGGTTTTGTTTCTGAGTTTTATTAGGTATTTTATATGTGGGGGGGGTGTATCTCTCGTTTTTGTGGTTAATCGTTTCAGATGATGTTTGGTGAGCGTTAATTATGGAGTTTGTGAGTTCATTGATTTTTTCTTCTAGTTTGTTGTGTGTGTTGATATTTTGATAATTATTAAAGTTAATATTTTTGTTAATTTCGAGTTTGAAAAGTGACCAGTTTGTTTTTAGGGTTCTTTTGTTGATTTGATGAGTGAGTGTGAAATTAAAGTCTAGGATTATGGGATTGTGATCTGATGAGAGTTCGGGTATTGATTTAATGGTGTGTTTGTAGTTAAAGTTTTTAATAAGTGCAAAATCTATTGTGGATGCTGTGTTGGAGCCAAATCTGGTGTGGGTGGGTGGGTATGTTAGTGTGATATCATTAGTGTTTATGTATGTGTGTAGATTGACTCCTCTAGTGTTATTGTTGTGTGCGTTCCAGGTTTGGTGTTTGGCGTTAAAATCACCAATTATGATGCAGTTATTATTAATTTTGAATAGTGTGTCTAAATCTTGTGTGAAGTTAGAGGTGTGAGATGATGGGGGAATATAAATGGAAACGAGGGCGACGTCTGCGTGGTTAGGGGGGGTGAGAATAACAATGGTGGCTTCAGTGTGTTGGAGTGGTGGGGTTGTAAGTCTGTGGTGTGCAAGTGAGTTTTTGATAAATATGAGAGTTCCTCCGGATTTTATATCAGTGTTAAGTCTGTCATTTCTGTAGACTGTGTAATTTGGGATGTAAGTGGTGTTGTGTGGTCTCAGATGTGTTTCCTGTATTAAAATTAAATCAGGGGAATGCTTCTGTACAAAATCTCGTAATTCAACGATACGAGATAATAAGCCGTTGGCATTCCATGAAATAAGGCTGAGTCCTAGTAATTTAAAGTTGTTGTTTCTGGAGTTATTTATTGTAGTTGGTATGGGATTATTGATCATTTGAGTCCAGTAATGCTTCTATGAGTGCATAAGTTTTGTTCGTTTTTCCTTTGGCGGCCTTGATCTTGGGTAGGTTTTTTAGAAGTCCGGGTAATTGATTGAATAGTTCGGTTAGTGTTTGCAGCATTTCTATGGCTGAGAATAGGTTGGGTGAATTATCTTCTTCCACTTCTTCTTCAATGTGTTTTTTCTGGTGTAGATGTTTATTGACTAAGTTGATGGCCTTATTTCTGTTGTTTTGAGGGTGTGGGGTGGGTTGGGTTGAGGTTCTGGTAGTTCTCCTATTGGTTGGAATTTCCTGTACTTGTGGCGCCATCTGTTGCTTGTTGGAGAGAGCATCTGCAAAAGTGATATTTTCTTTGACTGCATTTAAGTTCTTGATAAATGTATTTTGTTTTTTAGGAGGCTTGGGGAATTTTTCGCATCCTCCATATGAGGCTAAGTGTCCTTTAGTGTCGCAGTTTATACACTCAGGGTCCATGATGCGCTCTTTGATGGGGCATTCTCGGGTTAGATGGTTTTCTGAGCATTTAAGGCATCTAGGTGAGATATGGCAATTTTCGGCTGAGTGATGAAAATAATTGCATCGGTAACATTGAGTTACCTTGCCGCTGCCTCGATAACCTTCTATGGTGACTGTCATGTAGCAAAGTCTATTGATTTCGAAAATTTTTTCAGTTGTAGGTGTTCTTGGTAGGGTGGCTAGGAATACTGGTAGTGGAATTTTAGTACGTCTATTAGTAAGCTGTACTACTCTGAGGGGTATGAATCCGAGTTCTTGCAGTTCTTCTGAGATGTCTGCGGTGGTTGTTTCAATTGGTAGGCCTTTAATAATTGCTTTCACAGGTCGTTGGTGGATCGGGCGAATTACGTAATATTCGAATTCTGGCTTATTGGAAAGGAATTCGATAAGTATTCTGTACTCCTCGGGTGTGTTGACATAAAGTTTAATGTATTCGCCTGATAGACGAGTACGTAGATTAGGAATGACTTGGTTGATGGTTCTTAATTGGATTCTATAGTTGTGAATTTTTAGCATTACTGGAGGAGGGAGCCTTTCTTTCACTGGAATGACGACCTCGTTTTGTTGTGAAGTGCTGGGTTCTTGTATTGTGAGGTTTTTAAATTTGTTTTGTGTTAGTGTGGTGTTTTGCTGTGTGATAATTTGCCTTTTGGCTGCTTTTCTGCTAGGTGGGGTGACGAAGCCGTCTTCGTCTTTACGTTTAAGATTAAGGTTTTTTGTTGGTGTAGTTGGGAGTGCGTAGTGAATGTTACAGTCTGCTACAGTACAAATAGGAAGGGTTGCGTACTCACCTTCCGCTGTTTGTAGATCATTCTGGGCCTTGGAGTGGAGGAGCAGGTAGGCTTGGAATTGTTCGTCGAATTCGTCAAAATCTGGCTGTCTCCGGTTGGATAGTATTAACGTTTGCATTTCATCCCGGTAATGAACGAGCTTTTTGATTTTTCTCTGGAGCGCTTGCAGCGTCTCGCAGGATTCGGATTCCATATCGTTAATTGGAGATTGGGATCTGGATGTAGAGGCAGATGAGGCTAGTTCCATTGTCGATTCCATAATAAGATTTTCCTTTCCTGGTCAGTTAGGGTGAGAGAGAGATGTCTTGAGAAATAATTAAATCCTCGCCAATAGCTCTTAAAAGAGCTGCTGAGATTTAAATATTTTTAACGTTATGAGTGCAGGTATGGAGAGCGGAGGTTAAAAACGTCTTATCCCCTTCGTGTCGCATACGCTAATCCTCTTTCTTCGTTGTGCGAGAGCCGGGTCTTTCGATAGTTCCCCGTTGAAAAGGGACTCCCTTTCTCACTTTGGAAGAAATTCTTGATGTCTTCAAAGGACACATAGAAGGCAGTTTCGTATTTCACCCCTCTCTTGACTCTTACTGGGGTTACACTACGGGGATTGTTTCTCAGCACGTCTTCAGAATAAGAAATTTGATTTGACAGACCTTCGTTGTTTGTTGCATACAATTTCTCCCAGTCTAAAAACTGTCTGACCTCTATCTTGATAGATTAATTCTTAACACTTTTGTTCTGACAAAATATTTTTTTCCCTTCTGAATGTGCAATGTGTTAGCCAAATTTTTTTATTAACTGTATTGATATCCAACTTTATTGTAGAAATGTATTCGAAAATATAAGCAATTTAATTACAAGTGATCAATGAAAAGCAAGACAGTTGGAATTCAGCCGGTTCGCTAACATTCGCAGAATAGATATCTAAGTTTTTGTTGCGTTTGACGAACCTGTAGTTACAATAGCACTTGCAAGAATAATTAGGAGTCTTTCTAAGATAAGCGCCAGGGCAGCTGTGTAAAGTGAAAATCTCAAACTTACTTTTCTTACTCTTTTAAAAGGCTTACATTAGCTATTACGTATTCTAAATGCCCATTATAATGTTCCTTTCGTGCATAATTGAAAAAAAATCAGACGAAACTAGGCTTGTTATATTTATTTTTCATTTCATAAAATTCTGATCATTATCCTTGATGATTTATTAAGTTTGTATTATTCTTTTGCGTTCATTACTTCTGTAAATAAATCTATAAAATCAAAACACACAGCAAAGAACATGTTAAATGATTTTAATACCGCCTTTAGCGATATCAGTATTCTATAACTCTTTAAATAGATATATATATACTCAATTACTCACCAAAGATAATTAAAGTTTTACCTAATGTTCTTTAATCACAAATTTGCTCCATGTTCTCAAATTATAAATATCGTACTTATTTTAAATCTAAACCATGAAGCGATTAGGCTATCGTAAAGGTAATCTTCTTGAGCTAATGTAGAAAAAGAATGTGTAAAACAGACATATAATGATTTTTTTTAAAAAAAAAAATGCACTGATACTTTCAATGCAATGGAATTCACGAGAAATATATTACGACAGATTGTCTTATAAGTAGCAAATTATTAGCTACTTTAGTTTTATTAATGCGACCCTAAACTATACTAGTAATTTGGAACTATCGTCAAGCATTGAGAACAATACCTGAACTCATCCCCGCTCTTTTAATTTTCATACGTAAGAGGACTTTGAGACGCGGTTTTGATCAAAGCGCAACATCCTACTTTGTTCAGCATAATGGGAATCTTTACTGAAACTACCGGCAATCCCGTTACATGTTCAAAGAAAAACTCATTTATATTAAAAACCTCATCATAATACATTTATTAAAATTTCTTGATTGATGTATGGTATTGATTTACCTTTTTTTTTACAACGTTTTTCTGAATTTCACTTGGTGTGTGTGTGTGTGTGTGTGTGTGTGTGTGTGTGTGTCATCAAAATTTCGATCGTTAATTTAACCAACTTCCCATCAAGCTAGAGCTTTGAAATTTTGGGAATCGTTCGTACTCGCCTAACAATACAATATTTAGACGTTTGCGACAAGTTTTAACTAATATTTCAATAATTTTAACAAGTCAAAATATTCTTTCCTCTCGGCGCTTTCAGGATTGAGGAAAAAATTTCTTTCCCCCTCTGGGAGCACCGGGCACTCCCCACACCGCATAGGGTATCGTAAACCTTTTGTACTCACAAAGGGGAGGTACTATCTCCCCTTTACTACCTCCGATATAGTAAGGGTTGCTGACTTTTAGTCAGTAATCATTCGCAAGAAAGAAAGTTTCCAATATTTGGCTCCGTGTCTTATCACAATAATTTTTTCTGAATTCTGGTTCCCATTCTTTTTTTAATAGAATGACTTACAAACTTTCAAATGCATGTTTTGATTTTATGAGTATTATGAATTTTTTAATACTCTCACAAATGTCTCTTTTTAAGTAAATTTTAAAGTTAAAAATAACTAACAGTTTTAACTAATATTTCAATAATTTTCTTTGATAAACTTTGCCACCATATAAAAACGTTGTTTTTAAAAACGTTGGTTTTTATATCGAATTATTTTTTACTGAAAAAGCGTTACAGTTTTGCTGTTTAACACTATTTATTAATCGTATCCTTCTATAAACTATCAAAAGTCCTATGTAAAGTAATTAGATTTTAATAAAGTTTGATTTATATTCTTGAAGATTTTCGATATAAAACATTTTAATGAAAATATTCAAGTCACTTAGAGGGATTTGCATCTTTTGTAAAGAACAAACTAAAAAACATTTTATCTCTAGAAAATTAAATTTTCCCACATTTTTAAAATTTAACGATATTTTTTAATGGAGTATAGTTTCACAATATCATTCAGATAAAAGGGTCATAAAGCAAATCTTTTTCCCTTGACAAGACAAGCCCGAAAAGGCTGAAAATATTTCAATGGTTTCGTGGTTCTTTATCCGAACTATTAAAAAAAAACTTTTGTGCAAGATATGTCAGCTTGATAGAAACTCTTACACTGAGAAAAAATTATTTCTTCGCATATGTTACGGAAACGTAGAAAAAAAATTTTTTTTTTCTTTTTCTTATTAAGTCTGGGACATTTAATTTTACACATGATCTCTCTTTTGAACTTAATTTCAATTTTTATATCGATACTTCTAATTTAGAATACTAAGAAATCCTCACCTGAAATAACATGTAATCCATTCCATAGTGTCATAACAGTTGTCAACATTTCAAGTGATGCCAGTTCTGTACAGTACATTGTAACACCCACTGTCAATAGCGTTACAGTAAAATTTTCCATCATCTCAAATATGAGGCAGAAGTATGCATCCTGAGCTAATGCATATCCAAAAAATCTCACTGTATATGCAGCAAATGCAATGATAATAATGTTAACATACCCTAGTTTTCGGGTAAACCAAGTTGCAACTAAAGCCATGAAGAGGCCAGTTCCACTTCCTACAGTAACGGTTAATCCCATTATCAAGTTATTAGAACCTAATTCACTTTCTAGAAACCAAAATAGGAAGTTTTCTAAGAATCCCCAGCAAATGCCTAGAGCTGCTATTTGTAGAAGTAGCATGTCGACTTCTGGATTTTTCACAAGTTTTGCTAAATTCCTTAATGGGTTGTCCGATGGTAGTTTCATACTGAGATCCAGTTTTAATGAAGTTGCTGCTGCTATTAGATATAGAATGCCGTACATGAAAAAGCAAGGCTGAAAATTATCATATTCATCAACAAAATAACCACTTATGGGGGCTAATAGACACATACCCACTGTTGACCAAAAACGCTGAAATCCAACATCAGCTTTCAAATCTTGAATTATAGTCATGGAAGCCGAGTCAAAAAGACCATTAACTAGTCCTATTCCTAAAGTGACCACTAATCTTATTCCTAGATAGGACCAAAACGTGACACCAAACTCTTCTTCTGGTGGTTCAATTTCACAAATTTGCTTTGAGTTTTGACTAGAAAATTTGCATTTGATATTGCAATTGTGAGATGAACAGGGACATAGTAAGCTGCTAAAGGTTTCGTTTTCGTAAGTGATAAGGTATTTTAAACGATTTTGGTCGTAAATAACCTCGTTTTCATTTTTTATGAGTGATACATCCAAATAAAAGTAAAAGGCAGAATCTTGAAAAATGTATTTGCAACCGTTCACAGACTTATTGTCACAACGATTACTGCAGTCCATTCCATCTTTTTGGAGTACAAGTGGAAAAGAACGAACATCTGTTGTATTTTCACATTCTTTTTCACAATGAAATGCCATTGTCATATTAAATATAGTATTATTGTATTTTTGGTTTATTTTGCAAGAATCTTTCATTACTAGTTCTCTGGTAAAATTCGATTGAGAATCACATGAGAAATGAACTGAATCATCTACACGAGGCACAGGAGGTACCAGAAGAAGTAAATTTGCTGTTATGGCTGAAAAAGTTAAGAAAAAACTAAAAATAAGTTTAAAATTTCCAATTTTATCAGCAACCATACCAACCATGGGAGCTACTATTAGCGCTATTATAGGCTGCACGGCAAATATTATTGCCGTCTGGCGAATGCTTACATTCAGCGATTTCAAATGCACTGTAAAGTATGGATACAATGTCGCTTGACCTGAAAAAAAAGGTAACAATATTTAAGGAAAGTTATTTAAGAAAAAAAATTGTGAAGAGTAATATGAAGTAATTTGACTCTGTATAATATAACCATGACGAGAAATAACGCACCATAGAACACAATTTAATTTGAAACGTTTGGCGTAACAAACAAATTATAGTAAATATAAAAAAAAAAAAATAAAGAGATTAAATCCAAGTAAAACAATTTAATTTGAAACATTTGGCGTAACAAACAAATTATAGTAAATATAAAAAAAAATAAAGAGATTAAATCCAAGTAAATTACAATGCAATACAGATTACTAATGTTTACCTCAAAGTGATATTTATAACTACTTAACAGTAAAATATCGTTTACACAAAACACTACTTTATTTGCTGAAAAACTTTTAGTAGTTCATTGTATGGTCATTTTGTTAATTACGGATCATCCGTTCCGAATAAATAGTTTTAAAATTCAGAAATAATGAGAAAAAAGAACATTCGCAATTTCATAGACTGAGTTCAATAATTTAAAATCTCTCAGCAAAAAAAAAAAAAGATCATTTATCAATAAAACATTTCTTACCGGTCAATGGTCAATTCTTCTTAAACTGCCAAACGTTCAATTTTGTTTATTCGATATAGAATAAAGCTTTGAAAAACCCAGAGCTCGAAAGCTTTTGCTCAAGTCAAAACAAATTAAGAATAAAAGTAAAATTTAACTTGAAAAGTAAGGCTTTGCTTTTGTGTGACATATTTGCCATTTATTACAATATTTTTAAAGTAGATTCGTGACCGTGTTTGTCTAGTGGTCATGATCAAAAACTTGCAGCCAGCGTTGTTTCCGTCGAGTCATGGTTTCAAGTCTCGAAGGAGCTAAAGACTCATAGTGTAGCGAGATTCGTGATCCATCGAGGTTTCAAGTGCTCCCATTGGAGTGGTTTGGAAGTTTGGAGAGTGAGATGCTAACTCAAGAGTCATCCTCGTCACTTGAACGAGATTCAAAATTACGATATCCGTCGCTAATAGCCCTTGTGTTGCTTCTAAGTGTGACGTTAATAATCTATAATTCAGTCTAATAAATTAAGGTCTTATTTTATTTGTTAGAAAATGTATCACTCTGAAAATTAATTACTTTAAATTAGTTTGAAAAAGTGTCCATTTTCTTATATCAATAACAATCATCCTATTGGTGTCTCATCTAAGCAACATAGAATATATAATAGTGGCTGGTACATAAAATCCTACGAAAATTCTTAACATAATCAATATGTTATGATTTCCTATTAAATAATAATATAGAAACCGAAGAAATTCAGAATCCATATAAGTATCCATAAAACGGATTCTTAAAAAAACGAAAACCAAGAAGTATTTCTCCTAAAATGTTTCAATTCCAATTTTATAACTTTCTATTAATCAAAACAAATATTTAAAAATCCATACCGTGACTATTAACAAAGTTTAAAATTAAATATGAATCCAACCATGATATTATTTATATCCATTCAAAGGATAAAATTAAAAGCAAAAATTTGTTATTATAGTAAAAAAAAAATCTTACCTCCATAAATAAGAAACATCAAACATTTTATGGGAATTAATTCTTCCCTCTTCAGATCTTTTTTAAACTTGTCCATTTTATTGACATAAATACTTGTCACACCACAAACACAACGCCCCGCTTCTTTCTACAAACAGATGCCCATGTTCGATTAGATTATTAAATTGTTTCTTTTTATCATTAATGCGCTGAGTCGATAAGTCGGCAAAAACAGAAATCTGAAGAAAAGTTTTTTTAATCACATCAGCGTACATTGCCTCTCCGCCACTGAAAACAATGGTTAATAAATTCCCTAGGCTTTAACATAATTGAAAGAGGATTTTGTTTTTGAAATTTATCAGAAAATCATTTGATAATGCAGAATTTCTTATCGGCGATGAGAACATTTCTTGTTCAGAGTTTTGTTTTCAGTCCCTTAATTTAAAGGAATTACAAATAAAAAAAACAGAAAATTAAGAAGAAAAAAATTATAAGCAAAGTTTTGCAAAGAACAGATTTACCCACCTAAGGTGCGCTTTTTTTTATAATTATTATTAAATAATTCAATTAAATATAAGAATTTAAAGTAAACGATGAAATATCGAGAAATGGGCAATAGTAAACTTTTCCAATATTAAAATTAAAGGAAACGATAAATTATTAAATTAAATATTATATCAGCTACGTATAATTAAAATAAAAGTAAACGACAAATTGTTGTTTTGAATATATTTAAGCTACATGTAATTAAAATTAAAACAAATGATAAAAACTTAAAAGTGATCTGGTACACCAAAAGTGATCCAACTAAAACAATAGCTCCTTGGGTGGCAAAAAAATCTATTTCTAGACTGACAATGGCACACAAAATTGATTATATGCCCCTGTCTTTCTGAAAGGCTCAGCACAATCTTATTAAAAGATCCATTTAAATTTAATATTTATGTGAACAATAAAATGCACATTACAATATATATTAAACTAAGGGAGGGGGGGAATGAAAAATCGATATTTTAATTCCCATAATTTTTACGTTGAAGCTTTCTTCAGATTTCTAAATCACAAAATTAAGTATATATTTATTATATTTCCTTAAAAAAAACTTTTTTTAACGTAAATTAATAATTTGTTGCATATCCTTTTGCATCTAAAACATCTTCAAACGGCGCGCTTTCATTTGAAAAGGTTTACTTTGTTTCGCTGGGTATTTTTGTCAATTTTTCTTCTAATACTTTTTGTTATTATTCTCAGCAACTAATATTATACTTTTGAAGATATTTTCCAACTGATACTACAAGTTTTCAATTACAATGTGATCAGGAAATTGACATAGTGTATGCAATCGCATAACAACCATAATTTAAAAATTTTAGCTATATGTTTTGCATTCGTTATCTTGCTGAAACCCCTCAGCTTAATTTCGTGGCTCTTAGTTTTCAATAACTCATCAATACATGCATACAAAAATTTTATTTTATCCATAATTCCGTCAATAAAAACTGGTTTTTCCATGCCTTTTACTGGCATAACATCCCTATACAAAAATCAAACCACCACTATGCTTGACAGTGAACATGTGAAAGTGTGCGTAGCTTAAAGTAAGGCTTTCACAAAACAAACCATTACTTCCAAAAACATTGAATTATATTTCATCATTGAATATATCTTTATTCCAATAATATTGAGGCTTTGAAATATGATTTAATGCAAATATAATACTCTTTCTCTTTCTGCTTCGGGGAATGAAAATGAAGTTTTTTCTTCTAACTGCATGACCATTATAATTTGAACCTCGGAGTATTCTTCGAATTGTTTCTGCAGAAACACATTTACTTACCGCTTTCTTATTGTAGATGAGGTTATTTTTAAAGCGGTCACATTCGGATTTTTTCGTAATTCTAAAAAAATGATTCTCTTGTTTGTTGTTATGAAACAATAAAATATTAATTAAGTTTCTCGTTTTTTCAGATTAGGTATGTCAATAATTACTCATTAAGAATATCAAAATTTGACATACCTTTTTTGTCGCTCCGGGGAGACTCATCTCATGAGAGTAT
>BMAW01052051.1:399925-481721 GCA_019974015.1 Nephila pilipes | reverse complement strand
ATACTCTCATGAGATGAGTCTCCCCGGAGCGACAAAAAAGGTATGTCAAATTTTGATATTCTTAATGAGTAATTATTGACATACCTAATCTGAAAAAACGAGAAACTTAATTAATATTTTTTTGTTTCTTAACAATTTGTTGATCTGAGAATTCTTTTTCTTCATCTGACAGGTTTATTAGCAACTTGCCCAATTTTTTCATACTTCTGTAAAATATTTTGTAAGCATCCGTGACTTTGTTGAGTTTTCTTAGCAATGCCACATAGGGATTTACCTTTTTCAGGTATTCGAATAACAATTTTCCGGATTTCATTATTAGTCTCGGTTTTGGAGCTCCTTTTGACATCTACAATATTTCTTTTTCACCTGGAAATCAAATATTGGTATTTAAAGGAAACAAGTGTTATACTGATTCATCATGAAAAAACTACAGTTATAGGAAAATCGCAATTTTTATAGCGTATGTACTGAATTTTTTGACTCTGAAATTTGGAGCTCTGACACAAAAATTTTGTTAATGAAAATATTATCGATTCTATATGTTTAGTTACTTAGTCTAAAACATTTTAATGTGCTTTTTATTGTACTTATAACTATTAAAATTGAAAAAGTGCTTTATAATATTCCTTTAGACTTTTCAAAAAATAGTGTGATATATATACTGAATGTTGATATTCTCTGGAGGTATTTTACATTAAATAAAATATAAATTCGTCGTTGTTTAAAATGCATCTTTCACGGAAGGAAAAAAAAGAGTCATAGTTTTCAGTAATCCCTCTTTTCTACTGCATACAAAATCAAAAAAATTTACTATCCTTATCAGGAAAAATGACCTTTTTACTTCAGTTATGCATTTTTACTTCACTCATCTCCAATTTTTCACTAGTTTAATTTTAATTTTATACCGCTAGATGGCGGCATGAGACAAGCCTTGATAGTGTTAGCCCTCGTTTCAAATGTACAGTAAGACTTCGTTTAATTGGAAAAAATTATAGAAAGTAAAACAATCTTTCAGAAAATCATCTTTATATTGAACTACTCGAATATTAGGATCATTCAGAGAAGTGTAATTTGTGAACAGTGCTCTTAAAGTTGTCAGATTGCATTTAACATTTACACTATATAGACACACCGTATGCTATTTAATACTGAAACTACGATTTCTTCACTAAGAGTCTTAGCTTAACTTTTTAAGAAATTAAGGCGAGCTCCAATACTAAATAATATGGAACTAACATGAATAAAGCTAATGACAGTTGAAAAAAAATTAAGAACTAAATCAACAATTGTAAATTGATGATATTATAGCTTAATACTTGAAATAACAAGGAACAAATAGCAAAATTCTTAATTTTAATATGTAAATATTTTGTTGATAACATTATTTATACGTAAAGTGTGTTAGTTTTTAAATTATATTCTAATAATTTTCAAAATGAATTACATGAGGTAAGGAAAAGAAGGAGCGTTTAAATTACATTCGATTCCAATTACAAAAATGAACAGCTGCCCCTGTCTTGATTTACTAAGCTATTTCTATATACATATTAATTTAGTGGCATTTGAATACAATGTCTGTGTGTATGTAGTCTTTTGACTTAACGTATAATTACAAATGATTTTTCTGCAATGAATATTAATAAAATAAGACAAGAGTAGACTGATTTAATCAAGTTATAAAGCTTTGTTAATATTATAATGTTTAAAATATACTCCAAATTCGAAAAAATTCATTCACACTCACATATGATAAACATTCGAAAATCTCACCAGTAAACTTTAATACTAGTATTGAATTGTAATGTTTTTAAACGGTTATTTCCACGATAAATTCTACAACGCCTACTCTTAGCACTGCTGACAATGAAATTTAAAATTTGCTTTATTAAATCCTAGACCATGCATACTTCACTAGTATAAAATCCCTTAAATTATATTGCTTGAAAAGTAATTAAATTCTTGAAACTGATTCTTATAAATAGTCATATTTTCGATAAAACTATATTTTGTATAATATGTTATAGATTAGCTCTCTTTAAAATTACTAACCCTTAGAAGAATTTGTTTTTCATTCTATTATGTATTTGAAATTTTCATCAAATATGTATTATATGCAGAATTAAAATTTCAAATAAATATTCTTAAAATGAAGGACGTTGGAAGTAAGAGAATGGCAAAACATGTACAGGCGCCTTTTAGAAACAATAGAAAAATTACATATGAAGAAACCAGTTGTGATTTATCCTGGCTGTTCTTTTTGTGTGTATCAAATTTTAGCTTAAATTAAATAATGTAATTATGTTCTAACATCTACTAAATACAATAATTTCTACTACATAATGCAAATATTCTCATTTTTATTGAAAAAATTCTCTCTGAATTATTTCACGCATACTAACCGTTCCTTTTTGTAAGGATCATTTGAAATGAAACGAACAATTATTAATATATTTTGTGTGATTTTAACTACTCGTAATTATTGTTATACATATAACCAATAATTATAACGATCACTTATGCGGTATAATATTAACGCAAAATTAATATCATTAATCTAATTAATATATACAGTCAAATAACAGAAAATATTAATTCAAAATTAATATATTAATGGTTAAATATGTGTATACTTAAATTGCTTACAATTACAATATCTGTATTTGAGATTGTTAAAAATTATAAATATTAAGTTGAAATAAGACATTCTCTAGTATAATTTTTTGACTACAGTCTTAGATACAGAAAATAAATTTTGCTAATAAAAGCAGGGATTTTATTTTACAAACATTTATTGAGAAAAAAACTATGAAATTAAAATTCATATAATTTTTTCCTTTTTTTTAAGGAAGATCAATAATATTTTTTTAACGTCGTTTTTGTGATTTCCCCCTTTATCTGGTCATATGCTCTGTCTAAAAATCCTTTAAGTTATTTTCCGAAATGTTTCTTTCTAGTTGAGTTCAGATAATCCCATCAGCAGCAGTTAAGAAATTTGTAAGGTCCTTAACTAAGCAACTTAAGAGTAGCTTTATGAATACACTGTCTTTCCTTTTTTGTACCCCCAACCTAAATCCAGTTTGTCCGACGTTCGCTCCTTCTTTCAAAGCGCTTCCCCCTCCTCTTCCCCCCATAACCAAATCAGTGGATGATACGCAACATCTGTTTCCTTGGAGCAGATATTTGTCCTCCCCACCCAGGATTCTTCAAAGTTTGATTTGTTCCATCACTTCCCTTCCCATCCTCATCCATGTTGAGGAAAAGTGCCTTACAGGTACAAACTCAACTACAATCTCATACTCATTATTGTTCAGTTTAGAGAAAGGTCATCGAACTTATTTTCTAAGAACACAAGTGCCCTTCCCCGAAGGATCCCTATTGAAAATCACCCTTTTCGACCAATCACGTCGTGAAGGTCATTTCCAATCACGACACACACTACGTTGAATGGGGATGTATACAGTTGATTTAGTTTGGAGTACATAAGCAAGACATCATAAGCACATCAACACTCCGAATGATTACTAAAACAAGATGGTACATAAGAAACAATGAAATACTTAAAGCCACTAAAATCCCCACCTTTAGAAAGTTCATACAAAAAATAGCAAAAAAGTTATTTAATACTCTTAACTCTACTAATAATCCCAACATGATTAATTTAAAAAATTATACACCCAGACAAAATTCTAAAAGACCCCGCACAGTATTACTTGATTCTTATAACCCCCCATAATTTAATTTTACACTCTTAAAAATTTTATTCACTTAAATGTAATACTTAAACTTTGTTCCTAACACCACTAGCACACTAACAGCCGTATACGCCCATCTCTACAGTCAAACCCACACTACAAACACGGTAGTCAGTGACAGCCAATGGGAAAGCTCCCCTCCGAGAAGCAACAGCCAATGGGAAAACCAGCTACCAGCTCCACCCCTGACCGAAACCTATACCTCCAAAGTGCCTACTTTACCAGACTTCCCAGACAGCCAATCACAGACCTACCTCTGAAATCATCTCACAGAATGTTTAAACTCCATCTCTTTCAATGTTCAAATGCTTCATTTCACCGACCCGAGCTTAAAGGCCGCTCCGCGGCCTATTTGCTCGAATAACATTCCAGCGTATTCCACACTCCACTCCGAATTTCCTTCATGCTACTGGATTGGACAGTCGAAATACGGTCCTCATCTCCACTGATAGCTGCCTGCTTTTGAATTGTTTTTCTTATCCTGAAAATATCTTAAGCTTCAATTTAATTTCTTTTTATAAACGAAGTAAACTCTGTTTTCATCTCTTAGCAGAATATTTCCATAGTGACTGAACTCAATATAAATTTACAAAGCCTTGAATAATAATTTTAAAAGTCTTAAACTTTGAACAATAATAATAATTCCCAATCTCTTCAAAATCATAAAAGCCATCTCTAAAAATAGACTTAGTTTTGTTCTCTTAAAATTTTTTGCCTACCAAGTATTTCTTTTCAACTTTTTCGCTATTGCTCGTTTCAATTTTAAAATGAATTTTTTATTCGCATGATCTTTAATCACCCCTGTAGCAGCGGCAGCCTAGTGGTCATGGTCGTGGACTTGCGGCTAGAGTTTTGTCGAGTCGGGGGTTCAAACCCTCTGATACCACTAAAGACTTTCCGTGTGGCCCTGCTGATGCATGTTAAATCGTTCGAGGTTCCTAGTTCCCTTGTTGATAGAGTGTGGAAGTTTGAAGAAGGTACTAACTCAAGTGTCATCCTCGTCATTTGGCTTATGTTCAAAATTACGAGGTCCTTCGCCAATAATCCTCCTGTTGCTTCTTAGCACTCAGTTAAATTATCATTTAAATCATTCCTGAGCAAGCCCTGATCCCAACGATCTGTTTAACAGTAGTACTTCCATTCAGACAGGGGCTAAAGGTCCGAGAGGGTTATGAAACCCGATAAAACATTTTTCCGTGTTGGTCTTTACTTCCTATGTTAATAAATTGCGTAGCAACATAACATTAAAGCTGCTTGATTTAATAAGTTATTGATTAAAAGTAGTCTTCAAAGTTTTATAAATTTTATCGAAGTATCCCACGAAAATTTTTAAAACACAAAATACGTCCTTCATTATTTTCTCAGTATAATCATTAATGTAAAAACACGAAAAAATCGTACAAAAAAAAATAAATAAAAGTTGCTACTTCGTAAACTATTTCTTAATCAAAAACATTGCTAGAAAGTCTTCATGGGAGAGAATCCAATTTAAATTTATAATAATAATTAATTATATGTGATTAAAATTACACATAATTTTTACAGCAGGGATTTAATCATTAGTTGATTAATCTCATAAGTTAACTTGATATGTTAACATGGAATCACATTAATCCTATTAAATCAATGATATTAATTTTTAATTTTCATATCACTCGGATTCTTTGTGTATAATGGCCTGTTGTTCTTAAAAATCGTATAACGTTTCATTAAAATTCTCTAAGCAAACATGTAATTAAAATTCTCAAAAATTAATAAATACTTATTCGTAGCAAAATAGAGAGGGAATACAAAAATAAAATATAAATAGTTTGACTTCGAAGCAATTTTTGAACACTTTTATACGGGAAAAAACCTTTGGTATTCAAATGAAACTTAATTCTGTGAAATATCCTCTTAACAATCCATAATATTTTTTTAATGATGGAACTGTTACTAATTATTTTTGATGAACGGAAAAAGGAGAATCTCTGACCAAATGCACCAAATATTAAATTTAAAGAATTTTTGAAAAGTTTTGGAATTGTCCAGGCCGGCCTAGCATAAAAAAATATCCACATCCAATCTTTAATAAAAACTTAAGACATTTTCAGAAAAAAAGAGCATAGAATTATAAAAGAACCAAGTCAGCCATAAAAAAATGACATATAATTGAATCAAGATAATAATGCTAGTACAGACTGATGGAAAATAATTTGATTGAAAAACAAAACTTACATTTGTAACAAGCTAATGACAACGAACTTACAAACGAAAATTAATACTTACGAGGGTTGTTGTTTTTTTCAACCTTCGATCGAGCTGCTGTAAACCAGACAAGTGGAAAGAGCTGCAGAGAAGCAGTGGGTAACTACGCATCTCTCTAACTGTAACATCGGTTATTAGCGACACCCTTTCGCCATTTTAATCTGAGCTGTAGGTACGTAAACATAGATGGTACACTTGATACTCCAGCCAACTGTGAGTTGCGCTGCGTTGTTCACTTTCTTCAAGCAGAAGAGAAAAACACAGCAAAAATTCAATGAAAAATCAGGCGAGTATAAAACGTAAACCTTATTAGTGTTGGTGTTATGCTTGAATAATGTAAACATTTTAAAAATGGGCGAACCAACGCTCACGATGAAAAGGGATAAAGATGCAAGTATTTTCAAACAATTCTTCAAAAGCAGCAAGGTTATAGCTGCGGGTTTTGGGGACCAAAAGGTATCTTGCACGTTGAACAGTGTGAACTGCGATTAATGCACCTGTTTATTGTCAGATTCTACGATGATTGCGAAGAACCATTCAAAACAAAAGAAAAGAAATGCTGACTTCTGATGTCCTCATTCATGACAATGCCCATCCTCACAATACTGCTGTAATCCAACAGCTTCAAAAGCAGTTTAAATAGAATGTGTTTGATCATTTGGTGTACAGCACTCACATAGGGCTGAGAGATATTCATCTTTTCCTTGAATTGAAAAACTGGCTAGAGGACTAAAACTTCCACTCCAATGAAAAATTTTCGAACAGTGTGGGTCCATCTAATATCACAGGCGGCAAACGTTCTTCGAATAGGGTAACGGAAAGTTCGCCCACCAATATGCAAATACCTGGATTTTTACTCATACGATGATTACGTTTAAAATTAATCCTGTCTGTTCAAAACACGTGGTAACAAATTCATCTAGTTCTGTATTCTTGCCTTTTTTTTTATCCATAGGAAGTTGAAAAAGAACACCCTCGTTCTATTTTCAGAAATAATTTACTTTTAAAACAGCTAACAAAACTAGTACAATAATGTACAAAGCTTAAGCCTATATTAATGAGGACCTTGTTCGGATGTAAGAGGGACCACTAACGAGCTTGAAATGTGTGGTCACCACATGTTTTCCAACCCTGTGGAGGAGGAAAGAGTTGTTGGCGACCTTGAGTGCCACTGCTATTTCGAACCCTGGACCAGTGGGTCCGAAGAATGTTGATTGGTCGCTTTTTGCTGCGCTCTTACCAACTAGGCTGAAAAGAAGTCTCCTCTGGCTAGTTAAGTAAAGAGTTTTTAACTTCTGACGTCGTTGTTGACGAGAGTCGCTACTCTGCTCAAGACTTGGGACCAATTCTTTTCTGAGGACTTTTGTTTTTATGATCTTTAGACCTACAAATCATTCTCTAAGATTTCTATAGTATTTCTAAGTATTTCTTCAACGAAACGATTCAGAAATTTTTATTATTAAAGAAACAAAAATAATGCACTGTAACAAAAAAAATCCTTCACTATAATGCAATCATTCAGACTATTAAATTTAATACTCTTCTTTCCATTGGTACCTAGAAAAATGAAACGACATCTATCAGGGCTGAAAAAAAACGAGTGAGTTGCCAACTAACATGAAGGAGTGTTGGACAAATCTATAACTGGTCTTGGTCATTCAGGTCATCATACGAATAATTGGAAGAACAATGAAAATGATGAGCAAGGAGAGTTCATCGTTCTGCAAAAAGTGTTAGTTGAAGATGAAAATCAATATATTGAAGAAAGCAATTATTATAAAGACGAAGAACCAGTACAAAATGTCAGTCTGGTGAAAAAACAGAAGAAATATAGATGAAAGTCTATTAGGAAATATTGAAACGGAAACAGAGAATATATTCCGATCGCGAAGTCACCGAAAGACACTCTCTGAGCTAAATTTTTATCAAATGTGAAACGATTGAATTTCTATTTTTAAATAAACCAAAAAATATAAGCGGTATAACTACACATAAATCTGTCTCTAAACATGAGGTCGCATCCACTATAGATGATCGTGTAAAGACCATTCTTTCAGAAAAATTTCGAATGGTGAAAAAGAAGAAAGGGTATGTGTATGTAGCTAATTTTTTCCGAAACATACAAATTAATTTGTTGTTACCCATAACAAATATTTCGAATTTAATGTCTAAGTTGTCTTCAGAGGTCCAACACTGAAACCAAACTCGTATTAAAATAAATTTGTTCGAGAATGAAATATCAAAAGGCACATCATATAAATGTATACATTATATATAATCGCTCTACTACTTAAAACTTTTAAGTTCAAAATCTGCAAATTACTTTGCAAACAGAGATTAATTGGAGAGAGATTCTTCAAAGAATAGTATCCACATAAAAATTTCTCGAATATTTAGGTAATACTTATTGCGCCATAATGAACATGCAGCATCTTTGAGAAAAGGCAATTATTATCCTAGCTTAGAGTGATTATGGCGATTTTATTTTAAAATTATGCTTATACGAAAAATGTGGAAATCAAGACTGCAGACGTGTAAAATAATTATCACTGTGATTCTTTATTAATGTAGCACTAAAAATCAATATAAAGGATGTCATAATTTTGAACCTCAGTCAAGTGACGCCAAAAGAAGGACTTGGGACTTCGACCAGATTTTACGCGCATCAGCCTCTCTAAACAGCGGGTCTTTAGTGGCGTCAGGACTCGAACCCACGACTGGACGAAAACAACGTCAACCGCGAGTCCGCGACCATGACCACAAAGCTACCGAGACCATGAAATACTTAGCAAATACTTATCACACAGACACATGATAAACTTTTGAAAAAAAATTGCCGATCATCTTCTGGCACATATTTCGGAGGAAACAAAATTCGAAAAATATTACAGTATTATTTTTGGGTTATACGAGTACACCAGTGGCATAACTAAGAGGGAAAAAAGGGTGACATCTGTTCCCGTGCTCAGCCTTCAAGAGGAGCCAAACTGATGTTACGAAACTTTAGAATGAAATATTTGCATTATTAAATGCCCTAAAAAGTAAATAAAAACATTCGCTTATTTAGTCAATCGCTCTATCAGTATCAGGATATATTTTTCATTCGATTTTTTTTTTTTTTTTTTTATTTTTTTATTTCGTAGTTCATATCTTGTACTACTTGAGATCATTCATGGCACATGAAATATTTTCCGTGCGAGAGAATA
Organism: Nephila pilipes; assembly: GCA_019974015.1. Taxonomy (NCBI): domain Eukaryota; kingdom Metazoa; phylum Arthropoda; class Arachnida; order Araneae; family Nephilidae; genus Nephila; species Nephila pilipes. The sequence goes on along the minus strand of BMAW01052051.1, from coordinate 472,516 downwards.
CATACAACATACATTTTGAAGAATTAATCTATAAATTTGCAGTAGCCAAGGTTAGAAAAATTTATTTTTCGTTACTAATTACATTTAAAGCATTATACATCACTTATTTTTTAACTTCATACAAACATATAATATATATTACACCCAATAAAGTGCTTAAGTTTTCGCAATATTATATTTGTGTGTGATTAATAAATTAGAATAATTATATTTTTAAACTATTATTGTTATTTTAGTTATTTTACTTCGTTCTATCTCTTTATGAATTTAGTGAAACCTTGAAAATCATATAGGGGCTTTAAAAAATTAAAAGTATTTAAAATGAAAAATATGAAGATAATTACTTTTTCTTGAAATAATGTTATATTTTAAATACATTTCTTAAAAATTTCCTTTCACCATTGAATTTTTGCAAACAGAAGAGGGCACAAAATCTTCAGTTGTCTCCGGCCATTGAATATCTTAGTTACGCATCTGTTATACTTGGAGTTATGAATGTGGATCAACCTACTTTTGTAGTGCGCTATTTATTAATATATAGGGATGTTAAACATATATTTGAAGTTCTTTTTTTAGAAAGATATGACGCAGTGTATCTAGGAGAGTCAGTTTTATTTTCCTTGCAAAATTTGCTTGGATATATATGATATTGCCGTGGACAATTGTACCACAATGCGACATTTATATAGGGTAAGTATAATGATCTGTAAACAAGAATAAAACAACAAGTCCCATCGGCAACATTTATTCTGAATTCTGTGTCATGCAGTTGATTTAGTTCTTAATGTTGCTGTTGAGAATTATAGTAATTCTTCAAAATATTTTTTCATACAATTTTGTTTTATTTTTCCCCTACTTTTAGGTTTCGAGGGAACGTCTTATGCAATAAATAGGATAAAAGTTCTTATATGTTTAAAGACTAATCAAATACATGGGGTTCTTTGGCAGGGCTGGTGTAGCTTTAATATTAAAATAGGACTACAAAATTGTAAAAGAGGCCTTAGGTGAGATATGCAATTCCCCGAAAGAAAAAAAATGTTATTGAACGAAATTGTAGAAGAAACACCCGATCATAGAGGGTGCTGCCTCTGCTTCTGAAGGGAGCACGCTCTCGAAGGAGAGTCGACTGGAGTCATCCAAACAAGGAAAACGCCCTTGTTGATTGTCTCGTAGCCATATAGACGATTTGTGATTTTAGACGCTAAGATGATAGTTGTTTTAATGGTTTTCTTATATTATTGTGAAACGCCTTGTCCAGTGCATGCAGTAATTGTTAATGTGAAACGTCAATATTAAATGTGTGTGTGCTAATATTCAAGTGTGATTCTTTAATGAACAATTTTTAACATCTGCCATCCCATATATATATATATATATATATATATATGTAGGGGGTCACAGGAACTTAAACTTCTTCTCACAAAAGGATTTATCCAAGTTTGAACAAAACACAGTTTAATTTGATACACGCAGGTAGGACATCAACAACATGAATCAACATATACTAAAGGTACTGCCTTCGCGCAATAATAAAGTACTATTCACTTGCCACTACAACCACCTTCTCGCAGTTGTTAGTTAAAAGTTCTTTTCCGCCTCCGCGCAGTTGAACAGAATCTTCTCGTCCTCTTTCCCCGGAGCTCTCTCCCTCTACAAGCAAGAGCCGCTACTATCCGTCTCTGATTGCAGCGCCATCAGGTGGTCGGTGCTCGCTCCAATCCTATGTATATATATATATATATATATATATATATATATATATGAAAGATTACAAAACTCAGAATCATGAAATTTGATGAAAACAATCTATAGCTACTGATAGTTTGTACCTCGAAGAAGCCGTTTTTTCGAAATTCGTTTTAGATTTTTTTAAAAATTTAGTTTTTAGGGGGATTCCGTCTTCACTGCGCTTGGTTCTTGCGCATGTCACGTCTCATGATGTTACTGTCTTCACTATTTTTGGTTGTCTAGCTTCATGTAGTTTCTTGAAGATATATATATCTTCATTTGTTTATTCTTTATTGCAGAATGTAGTTGTTTAGAGATTATAATTCTTTTACATTTGCTCGTTCTTTATTGATAATGATATCAAATTGAACGTCTTACTATAAAACAATACTTTCAACAAAACGCTCTAAATTTTTAAAGTAGTAAATATATTCTTGCTCTATTGATAATCATTCTATTATCTCAAAACATCCCTACTTATGTATTCTTCAAATTCCAAATTAAATCCCATGAAATGTTCTTTTAAATTATAAAGTTACTTAATTTGTATTTCTACTTCTTTTTCTCTTACAGTACTGTAATTATGATATCGGCTTTTTTTGTGTTCTGACCTAGATTTAATTACACTCCTCATTTTCCTCCCTCTTTGCATCTATTTTTTTCACTAATTTCGAATTAATTAAAAGCTTTTGTTTTTAAATTTCTTTACTTTAAGACATTATTTATTTATTCAGTAATTTTCTTTCATATTTTTTTAAAAATTTCTTAGTAAATAATTTTGGAGTGATTTGTTCGCATACTTCGCGGTCTAGATCTGCAAAATTACAATTCATGCACCATCTGAGAAATTGGAGTTATTTTAAGAAAAATGAACTTCGAGAGTGTGTTAATTAGCCGATTTTTGGCAAATTTTAGAAAATAGCAATGAAAGTGTCAATATAAAATTTTTTATACCGTCCCATCAAAAAATCCATCCGGCTGTATATACGGTATACGGAATTAACCTTTGGCCCTCTTTTAAAAAATAACATAAAAAAAAAACTATCGATTAAGGATTTTATACAAAACTTAAATTATGCAACAGCAATGGTGCTTAAATTTATAGCTTTTTCCTCTGCTTTGTCTGGCATATTGTGTCATATGGCGTCATGTTCTATGTTTCTAACAGTTTATTACCCTCCAAAGAGTTTTTTCGGAGATCATTTTATAATCCTATTAAAAATTTATGCTACAATATTTTAACAAGATTTTTGTTGATTTTTAGTTTAAATATTTGCCCAAACGTTGAAGAACAAGTACTCCAGTTAGTGTAATATAAATTGGAAATTGATGACTGAAATAATATTGTTTGGCAACAAATATAGAACATGAAACTCGGCAAGAATTTGTTTCACTTATAGTGAAATAAATCAAAACGTTGGACGAGAATAAAAGCACTGAGAGAAGGGCGAATTTAAAACTGAAGCGAACTACGCTGGTGTCCAACATCTAAGTATAATTGGTAATTATGTGAATAATGGAGGTAATTTCTGAATTGAAATGGCGGGAAACGGGATTTGCGAATGTAAAACTGTTATAAAATAAGGAAAACAATGTGAAGGTACAATAATAATTTCTTTTATTATCCAAAGAAATAATTTAAAAGAAAACTGGGGATTAAAGATGCTCGATTCTTTTTGGGGGAAAGGAGATAAAAAAAGGTAATGCTGTAGTTTAATAAGCACCTTCAACAGCCAGGTACGCTATAAAACGATGTTCCATACTTGCTATTCTTTTGAAGCGACTCTATTCTACAACAGCACCAGAAATTAAAACGTAATACTTAACAAAACATACGAGACGTCTTTTTAGCCTAGTTGGTTGGAGAGCAGCAAAAAGCTACCGATCAACTTTTCTTCGGACCCACTGGTCCAGAGTTCGAAACAACGCTGCTTCATCAAGGACAACTCTCTCTCCCCCTCCACGAGGCACTGGGTAGAATAACATCCCCTGATGCCTCGTAGGAAACGTCCTACACCGAACTATAATGGATTAGTTGTGGGTTCAAAGAGTTCGAAACATCAGAAAGACCGACGTTCTCTTTTCAATTCTGGAACGGAACTTGATGGATGCTGAAGGGTTGTAAGTTTTTTTCCACACAAGCTCGATAAGATTTAGATCAGGTGAGTGAACTGACCACGGCATACGTTGGATATTTTCCATTCAAGGAAGTCATCGATCATGCTTGTACGGTGGTAAGGCTCGTTATAATGATTCATAAATATGAAGTCAGAACCAACAGCATCTCAAAACAGGAGAGTATAAGATTCAAGAACTTCATTTCTGTATCTTTTTTCAGTCACAAACTTCGTCTCAACGACATGGAAGTATATTCTGCCGTATTGTTTGGTGCATACCCCCCCCCCCCATGACTTTGTTTGATGGGAAATGATTCTATTCCGTGATGTTTTCCAGGTGTAAACGAGGTCCACGTTCTCTCCATGTCGTTAGCCGATGAGAATCGGTGTTTAGACTAAAGCGAGATTCGTCAATGAACTTCCATATTGATCCACTATCTCAAGCTTAAATTTCAACGATCACGTTTATGCGTAGATGTGAGGGAAATGCAAACTGCTGGTCATGGGGCATTGAGACTAATAAGACTGATTCTCCTGTAAACAGTTTGTCTGGAAACTCTTACTCTTGTGGCGGCGGTGAGCACTGAACCCGGTTTCCTGGGACAACTGTCCTTCTGGCGTCACGAAGTTATTGCCAGATATTGGTCTTTCCAGATATCTCGGTTATTTCTTAATAACAGTTACAATTTTATGATACCTCTACGTACAAGCAGAGTTTAGTTGTATTTGAAATTTAGGTTATTTCAAAATGAAAAATCAGATACGCGAAAAATTCGAGTTCTGTAACGAGAAAATTTTCTTTTAGTAGTTCAGCTAACTATGTTGAAAATAAATCACTCGGATCCCGCCAGGAGGCGCCTTGTCTCATGTGAGTGAGAGCGCACGGGTTCATGGGTAATATTTTTGAGAATGCTATTGGATCTTGACCGCGTAAGGCGGGTTATTTCTCCTGACCGCAAAAGCGGGTTAAATTGTAATATGGGCTATTTGAAAGCCTTGAGTAGTTGTAAATAGTATTAATTATTTGTTTATGTGTGATTGGCACGTGGAGTCCTTAAATATAAATGTGTGATTAAAATAACTGCTCTCCCTATTTTGGTTTGGTGGATAAGACATCTTCAACAAACTATGCTAATTATGCTATTTTATTAATCCTTCAATTCTATAATTTAGTTCTATTTCAGTTATTAACTTTGGTACCAATTTTTAACAGATGTGATGAGAATTGTGTAAGTTATTAAGAATGCCCTGTAAACATATATTTAGCAACCGAACAACCCATTTCTTCATACTACTAACCGATTGACTGAAGCTCACAAACCGTTTTACTGAGCTGTTGGCTTTATATACGTGTATGTTACTAGGGAACTCATGCGCATTTCATCAAAATATTTATTCATTTCTTCTAAGCATTTGATGAGGTAAGTCATGTTAAAAAATGTATTCGACGTAGTTAGAAATCATTTTTTTTCCCAAGCAAAATCTTTTGAAGTAGTTTTACAACAAAGATTTATGTCAAATTGGTTTGATTTTATAGCTGGTTGGTTGGTAGCAAGATTTTATAGCCCTTTTTACCACCGGTATTTAGGTTCGATGATAAAGAAATTTCAATATTTCTCAATAAAAAGCGATCAGTAATATCTTTCTTTAAAACTATAGGATTTATTAAATTTGAAAGAGAAAATCTGATAATATAATTTTTTATTAAAATTTAAAGTCTATATCCTATTTTACTTTTTCGAATTAAAATCCTGTTTGACTTCATGGAACTAACATTTTAAGGTACATAAAATTTATTTATAATATCCTGAGCTTGCTATACTTTAAGCTCCATTTTAAGTGCTGTCATGAATTGAAAGGAAGCATTTATAATTTGTTTTGAAACTCAAAAAAGCATACAAGATGTTTCGAAACTCATGGGCAAAAATTTAAGAGGCGATAGAAAACACCTAAACAAGCAATTTTCACCATACAATGCATAGACGGAGAGCAATCGGTGAACCGCTGAAAGGCGCTGTAATGGAAAGTATAAAGGGCGAGTAGTAATCAAGAAAAGGCCATGCCTCGTAAAATCCACGGTAGAAATGAGAATAAGAAAACTCGTTCGTTATGCCTTCCAATGCAACGCCATATAGAGCACCATCCAGCACCATCTTCCCCGCTTGCTCTCCACCTATGCATTGTATGGTGAAAATTGCTTGTTTAAATGTTTTCTATTATCCCTTAAATTTTTGTCCATGAGTTTTGAAATATCCTGTGTTTCTTTTATTTACATTTTTTTTTAAAATTATTACAGATTTTAATTTATTGCATTTTAATGTAGTTGAAATATAAAATTTTCATTTTTAACTTCTTGTAAAATTTTGTTAATTTATTTGAATAACACCCTCTCTTTCAATTTATAATTAAAATCTTTTCAAAATTTTTCACGCCTTTTTTTTTCCAGAGAAGTAAATGATTTTGTGAACAACTTCTTTTAATTGATCTTTTAAATCACACTAAGAATTACCATCTATCAAAAATGTATTGAAACTGTCGATGATCTGTTATTTTGAATCACGGGACATTCACAGCTTTTAGGATAACGCGCATTGCTGTTCTTCAATAAATATATTCATAATAAATTTATTTTTCGTGTAATGCATTAAGGGTTCGTTAATTAAAAACCATTTTTGGCAGTGAAGGGATTTCTCTCAAAATTCATTCTGCTCTAGTTATGTATTCAGTTGAAAATGTTCAACACCGAATATTAATTATTACTTTTAGACTCTTTTAGACTTTTACAGAATGCAATATTCAGTAACTTGTTTTCTTTTTAAATCATTCCCCCATTTTAATTTTAGATAATGTATAACTTCATATAAAAAAAATATTTAAGTGATCTGTTTTGTTTTGTTTCAATTTTTTTTTTATTTTTATTAAAATAGCAGTATGTTCAGTTTCATATTACACTGGATAACAATATTTAACTTATTTATTGTTAACGAGACTCCAAACACGATCACACGATGTATTTTGAGATGGTTATTTTAATAGTGAAATAAAAATGTCATTAATTTTAAAATAGAATGAAATATTTACACTGTACAGAACCACGTCACTAAATTCAAGAGAATTAAACTTTTCATATATTTGAGATAATACTTGATTGACTTTCAACATACAAAATAAAATAATTTGACACAGTTTATCAGGTTTCAATAAATGAAAATAATAAAAGGCGGAAATTGAACTATGATTCAAAAAGTAGCTCTTATGAGGATATACATAACAAAAAACTGAGTTTGGAGGAGAAAAACATAGCGGAAGAGTAAACATTTGATTCGAACTTGAGAGTAGACATTATATATGTTTATGCCTGAAATAAAATAAAATTTATGTACAAAGATGGGAAAATTTTTAGTTTTCTTAAGTTACATGATGCCGTCACATTTGGGTCATTAACAAAATTATGTTTAAAGCAAAAATAAAGAAATAGTAAAGCCTACAGCAATACATTTTGTATGTGACCACCCTTACCTTCACACAAATTTCACGACAATTGCTCATGCTTCCAATGTTTTGATCAACAAACGTAATTGTTAGCAACGACCATTTCTCCATCAAGGTATTTTCCGACTCTTTGAAACTGGCTTAAGGGGATAACCGTGTAGAAACAATGCCCTCGAAGACATTCCAAAAATTTTAAATGGGTTTAAGTAGGAGAAATACGTCGACCACTTTTACGAGAAATACCCTCACTCTACAGGTACTCGTCAGAGATGTTGAATAGATGTGAGTAGGCATTATAATCCATAAAAAGGATATCAGGACCGACTGCTACAGCGTAGAGTAGAGATTCTAAGTCCGCAGTACATTGGTCCTCCCTGATACCACTTGGAGTGTTCCGAGAGTAAATTAAATACACAATTAAAAGTTGTTGAAAAAGAAAAATGAGCTCAAGGTTGAATAACTTTTTGTGGATTTGTTATCAGTAAATGTGAGTCACAGTGGAAATTTTAGCTATATGTATCGTATCATAAATTTAATATACAACTAATTTCTATAAAAAATAATGCCATAAACTAGATCGAGAGATATAGAAAACCCTAGCAAGTTACGTCATATATCCTCACTCTCCAGGGTTGATTGTCAGGGATAGGTTTGTTCGGAATTAATCTGAATATCTGTTAAAGATGAATACCTGGGTCTTGAAAAAAAGTACTGCACACATTATTATTATTTCCCATGTCATATTTTTACGAGGCGGGATTTTCAACAATGGTTAATGTTAAAACAAAGAATTGAGAAAGTCTTGGCAATTTAGAAGAGGATATACCAATCCTTATCGTTCATTTTCACCAATATTGAAGAAATCTTTAAAGATTACCAAGATCATGTATAACATTATATTTGAGAATTTTCGAAGAGATTTTTATTCAAATATGTTCGCATCAATCAATATTGGCATTTTGTTCTTTAATAAAAGTAACACTGTAAACTTCAAAGTGTTACTTTAAAGTTTATTTATTTTGTATTGTAAGTGTCCTCCACTCTCAAAATAAATATCGAAGTGTAGTGTTCCTCGACCTCAAAAAAGATTGAGAACTACTGAAATAGATTCTAACAATAGGGTCTAAGATTTCGTCCCGTTACAGATCCACATTTAAATATGTTCATCTCGATGTGATATTCTATTTGAAATCTAGCCTACACTATGAAGCTGCCACCTCTCGGAGTAAGGTGTTCGATGATGTTCTTTGCCTGATTGCATTTGTTTTGTTCTCTCCAGATTCTTATATGGTTATCGTTTGATTCCAGAACAAAGCTGAACTCTGGCATTCTGGATCATCCCGACACAACCCAATTAACATATTCATGACATCACTTTAATTTTGAATCTTTGAACAGAACAGGTAGTAGAATACAAACACTTGGTATTCGGACTACGGGTATAAGAGTTGTGCCGGTCGCTCGTTGATTCCTCTTGGATACTACAGCATTATACCAATCATGAGAAGGGACTATAATTCTTGGATGACTGGGCACAGGTCTACGGACGACTGTTGGACTTATTTTGAGTAATTTACACAATCGAGTAATGTCTAAATCATGAATGTTAAAAGATCGACATCTTTGATTAACTGTCCTAATTTAATGTATCTTTCAGTGTATCCATAACACTAATGCTCCCCATCTGCCGTTTGTCTTCAGCCATAAAAACACAAATACCTTACAAAATAATCATCAAACCATTCAGAATGCTGGCATCTTAAGCGAATGCCTGATTTGTGTATATCTGAGTAGTTTATCGGAATTTGCTGCAATACACGATATTTGCATACTGACATCTACATTCACAGAGATTTTCAGCTATTCAAATTCAAATACGCCTTTGAAAAATGAAAGCTTACATTACATGCTTAACTTTTGGAAGCAAGAGTAAATTTGTACATACTTTTTGTATCGAACAAATTATATTTTTCAAAATTTATTCCAGAATAAAATGTTTCAGCTAAAGGAAGGAGAACCAGAGTCTTGACATTCCTCAAAACTTGCAAAAGGAAAGAAAACTCTTAAATAAGAAAGTGATTCTTGCTGGTTCGAAAGTATGCTTCTGAGAGAATAAATAAATTTAAAATCATAATATTTAGAGAAAGAATCGTCAATTTGTAAATCGAAGTAAAGCAGAAGGAAAATCGAAAATGTTATAATATTTCGTGTTATCATTATAATTTTTATTATTCATTAAAAAATTGGGAACAATTTACAATCTTTTTAAATTTTCATAACGAATTTCTGATTCAGAAAACAGTGTTAATGAATTTTTTGCGATTTAAATTTATTATTAACTATATCATCCCATTGAATAATTTCATAATACGTAATTTGAAAACTATAATTATTTTACAGGAAACTCACTCAATAATAATAAAGCTATACTAACTCATGGATTTGTCATCAATATAATAAACTAATGCATATCAGTATATTACAAATTCGTACAATAAAATAAATAGTTTACACTCTTTAAAAACAATTACAGTTTTTATTATTACATTGATTGTAATTTTAAAATGAAACTGAATGTCCTTTCCAAATACACTCCTGTCTATATAAGTGTGTAATCACTCTTTATACATTTTCTTACTCCATAGCTACACAAATTGTTTAACAATAATGAAGCGAAGTTATTTCAATGAATTTTAATTGAAGTCTGCACATATTATCTGACCATTATTACATTCTATTTGCTATATTTATAACAAATAAAACTAAATTAAATTTAAGTATGATTTTTCTAATTATTATAACAGATCCATGCAAAATAAAATTTCAACAATCGTAAAGCATTTTGAAGCATGGTATGGATTTATCAATAATCAATTTACTGACGGTATATAAATCTCAAAATATATTTAAATGACAGGTCAGGCAAACACTGAACATTTTTCTCTATTATAATACTGTAGTCGCTTAAGAAAGATTAATTTGGCCGATAAGTTCATAATAGGCCATGCGTTCACCAATCACAGCCCCCCCCCCCCCTTTGATTTTGTCAAAGACAGCTGATGCCCTTGTTTTGTAGGAGATATATATACATAAATTTATAGTGTGTATTTTAGATATCTTTTAAAATTTTTTAGTTTCAAACGGTTGCTATGAAAGGCTTAATGTAGAAGTTTGAAGAGTCATACCCGTTAATCCAACTAAAATGATATTTTTAATGCTCAGATGATATCCACGTGATTTAAAATGACACAGTTAATATAGCCCGTTGCAAATCTAAACTCCGTAGAGAATGATTGCAGGGTAACGAAACAACGAAAGAAAGAGAAGCATATGCAAGTCACGAAAAGACACTGAAACAATTTAACAAAGGAGGAATACAACTCTAAACAACTTCTTAAGGGAATCTGGTTCATTTTTGAGACTCGTCATGAATCCCTCCCCCCATCCTCCACCGAGGTACATTTTGAAAAATATTTCCACAATTGGCCGAAAAATATCGCCAAAGACAAATGCCAAAAACAAAATGCGCAGATCCGGAAAAGTGTAAATGTAACTCAGCCTAAGAAATCATTGGCTTAAACTCCAAATGGTTACTATTTTAATAGCACTAGATTTGGCGAATGATTATCGTTTCTGATTAGTGAAGTGAATTAATGTATGTAGTTTGTATATTCCCGAGTTGACATAATTTGTGATCTGATGAACGCTTCTGAATAGAACGAGCATATCTTTCACTGGGATCTGATGCTAACATGTATTAGAATAAATATCCCGAATTTGCAACTGTCAAAAGTTTTCGCGAATTGATTTATTTGTTGGTAAGTTGATTAATTATTCGAACATCCTCAAATTTATCTTTTAAAACCACATAAAAATGTAAATATTTTTAAAATATTCGTTGCGTTTTTTTTTTTTAAACTGTCGAATATTTTCGTGTGTTTTGTGTAACTCCATGTTTTAACTATATATATATATGTCTGGATCATGTTCGTTAGTATTTTATGTCGGCGAGCAGGGTAAAAAAGAAATGGTATGGGGTACGTGAACAATTTGACTTTTTTCTGATTTTAGTATCACGTTTGTATCAGAATTTTATTTTAATTGCACATTTATTGTATATCTGGTTTCAACATAACTCAACATTTCTGTAAATTTGTAGCTTTTTTTCTGTAATTTGCAGGTATTATTATCATATTAGCAAATTTTTGAATTATGTGAATTTTTTAATAGAATGTAAAATGATTTATTTTACAAATAATAGTGGTGCTGCTTGTTTAAAAACAATGTTTCATAGTGAATAGGAAGTTATAATTTAAAGTGATGCATATTTTTACTGATAGATCCTCTTTTATTTTTTATGTGCATAGTTTTTAATGTATATAATATTTCTCCCTGTAAATAAAGCATGTACTCTATTATTGTGTTGTAGATTGACTGAGATTTTCAGAAATGATATCAGTTACTAAGCTTACATAAATTTTTAAATATGAAAATACAATCTAGCTCCATAATTTTGCATTAAAATATGTATTATGTGAACCTTGAGCTATGATTTGTACTGAGATATTATAATTAATGTTGTATTCTTGGGTGCCTACTCACTCCAAAAAATGTTTTTGATAAAATTGTCTTAGATCTAAATGTATTAATAATAAAACAGAGCTTACATTGGCACTAAAACATTTCGTGTAAATATCACAAAATAAGATATTCATGTTTGTGACTATTATTGTGAATATTAATATTTTAATCTTATTTAAGTGTAAAAATTTTTATTTCATTTTTTTTTTAATTTTGCATAATTTAAAACATTTGATTTTTTTTCTTGGGTATTTTTTTTGTGTAAATCATGAGAAATAAACTTTTAGTGAATTGTAATGAAACATTTCATTTTTAGAAACTAAAGATATTAATATTTCTGTTCAGTGATGACATTCAAACAAGTTTTTTTTAGTTGTATGGGGTTCTGCATGTTTTTAAAATCACTTTACTTTAACATTTAATATACATAAATATGTCTTTAATTAATTAATATTTAAAAATATTTGAAATGGAAAAATTCTATTTCATGAGTTTTTTTTGTGTGTATTGGAAAGAAGTATTCATTTTTGAAAAAGAGATTCTGCTCTTTTTTTTATATTTATTTCATTTTTTTTTTAATTACAAACTCTAAAATTCTCTTTGGTATGAGAGTATGTTGAAAATATATCAAGCAAAAAAAGAATAATATATCATCTAATGAATGTTAAATATATTAAGACTGGATATGATTTGAAGGAATTGCATAGACTTAAACATAGTGGAGCTCTAAACCATGCTTATCTTATAAATTGTTTTCAGTTAGAATTTTTATTTATCTATGTGGGAGTTATTGAATTGTTTGAAAGTGAAGATTTCCTAGATCATTGTTTTCCGAACATAATTTTTTAAAAAAAATCTTGTCAATAAAGATTTTTTTTTTGTTGCTATATGTGCATTATTTTCCTTTGAAAAAATCATTGAATTCAATGGGAAAATAGTTTTTCATTATTCTGTTTCAGTTTTTTTGTCAGAGTGAATATATCTCACTGTAACTACCAACTTTATCTCATATTTTTTAAAATTTAAATTATATGTTTAGCTGCACGTCAGGAAAAAAAAAAAAAAAAAAAAAAGGTAGGTAAATGTGTTAATTAAGAGGGGATGAGATTGCTTTTTTTTTGTCTCAAATATGAATTAAATGTATTGAAAACAGGACAGGCCATTTGGGAGGTGCAGCAGATATTAAGCGCCAGAGCCCTGCGATTGAGGGCCCCTCAACATGATCAAACTCTAAAAATAATATACTCTTGCACTGGAAAACTTGACAATATTCATATCATTGTCAGTATGATGTAAAATTCATTTTACTGTATGCATTATTATAGTTTAGATCTATGAATTTCAACAATCTTCTTTCTCTCTCAAACTAATTCTTGATGATGCTATTGGTTGTTTTTGTTATTTGACTGTGGAAAGTGCTGAGTATTCTCACCTAAAGTGAACTTTTTAGTCAAGCATATGTGCAGAATGCTTAACCCGGCATTACTCGCTGGTGATGGGTATCACATACCTACCTCCCCACTTTTTTCAATATTTCTTCCTATCTTTTTTTGGAAAATGGATGAATATTCTTGTAGCAGACTCTTAAGGCAATGACCTTAAAGGGGAAAAATCAGTGAGGGTATTCTAAAAATAGATATTTGTTTATCAGCTCTCCAGATATGTTACACCCTGTGTGAGCTTTTCCATTACGTTTTAAAAACTTGAGCCTGCTTCTAATTTCTTGTTTGATATGGCATGTTTTTGGAATTAGGAAGAAGAAACACAGCAATTAAGAAATTTATTGGTTGCAGTATCTTCGAATGAAGAAGGCTTTCATGAAGAGAATGAAGAACCAGATGACGAGGAATACAACAGTATTAATTGACTCAGACTCAGAAGATAATGTTGTAGAATATGGAAATAGTTGTTTTATAAGAAAGGATAAAGAAACAGCTTGGAAAAATGAGAAATTCCATCCAAAAATTAAAATGTCTTCAAAAATCATTATTACATACTTCCCTAGAAATACATACATTTCAAAAGAAGTCACTACGATTATAGAATCTTGAAATTTACTAATCACTTCTGAATTTATTCAAACTGTAGTAAAATGCACAAATATTTTTATTGGATTAATAAAAAGATAGTTTTCCCTGAGAAAGGGATGCTAAATAAACAAATGAAGCTCAAATAGAAGCATTTATTGGATTATTATATATTTGCAGTGTGCACACATCTAACACATCAATCAATAACTCCCGAGACTAACCCAGAGATGGTGCTCGTAGTAAACCAGTAACCAGGTCTTTCTAGAGTACTAACCTTTGCTTGAAACGTGTCAAAATTTTAAGTTGATCGGACCAGAAACAGCTGAGTTATCGAGGTTGGAGTAAAGTCGTTTTGTAGTTTGTTTAAAAAATGGAAAAAACCGAGTTTCGTGTTCTGATAAAACATTGTTTTTTAATGGGTAAAAACACCGTGCAAGCGAAACAATGGATTGAAAAATGTTACCCGGACTCTTGTCCATCAAAAGCAACGATTTGTCGGTGGTTTGCCGAGTTTAAACGTGGTCGTACCGACACAAATGACCCGGAACGCTCGGGTAGACCTGTGGAAGCCGTTACACCGGAAAATGTGAGTGAAGTATGTACCAATGAAAGATCAGAAGTGAAGCTCCGATGAATTGCTGAGATGACACAGACATCATGGAAGGTATTTACTGAAAAGGTTTTTAAAGTGAATGATAAAGGTTTTTCAATTGGTGCTGATGACGATTTTCGATGGAACAAAACAACAGCCTGAGTCGATGATTCAGAAAGTCTGTTGTATAGCTATTTCGCATCAAAAACAAATTCGCGAGTAGAAGATTTGAGCTGCTTGAGACGATTGTATCACCCTCCCTAAAGGTGATTAACAAAAGGTGTTATGTTGATTAATAAAAAAAAATTTTGCAAAAAAATGTTGTTTTCAATGTTAGACTCGGGAGTTATTGATCGATGTGTTAATCACATGTAAATGCGAAAGATCTCTGGGAAATAGATGGCACCAGAATTGAGATATTCTGGACAAGTATGTCTGCAAACGGCTACAATTTTCTTGTGAGATGTCTACGCTTTAACGATATTAGAACTCGTCAACAGAAAAGATTTAGATAAATGGGCTCCAATAGGAGAGTTTTTTAAAGCATTTTCTTGTGGAAAATTGTCAAAAATGTCGAAGAATATGTTTTATATGAGATGCTGGAACCATTTAGGGGCCCGATGTACCTTACGGCAATATGTGTCGGATAAACCATCTAAGTATGGTATAAAATTTTTTTGCACTCGTCGATTCAAGATTATTTTATATGTGGAATATGGATGTGTACACTGGTAATCAGCCAAATGGGCCATTTGAAGTATATAATAATCCAAGTAGTGTTGTAAAAAGGTTAATCAAACAACTTTATAACACAGGTCGTAATTTGATAGTTGATAACTGATATAAATCTTATCCACTGTCGCAGAAACTTTTGCAGAAAAAAATAACTATTGTTGGGACCATTTGAAAAAGTAAAAAAGAAATGTTTCTAACATTTTGGGTTTCAGAGAAATGGAAAAATTTATTCCTCAATGTTTGATTTCCAAAAAGAAACAGCATTTGTGTCATATACATTCAAGAAATATAGGAACATTGTTCAACTTTCAACAATGCATAATGATGATGCAATAGATCCACCTACATGAGAACTGAAAATCCTGAGATCATCACATTGTATAATTTAACTAAAGGTAATGAGACATAGCCGCAACATATTCTACAGATATAAAATGTAATCATTGGCCCATGGTTATTTTTTTTGTGTTGTTGAATGTTGCAGTAATAAATGTTCACATCCTTTTGTTATCTATGAAGAAATCCCCTACTCTAAATCAAACCACTAGTTTTGAAACGTTTGGGATTCATGCTTGTAGAAGAATATTCCGCAGTCGGTGGATTTCTGACCCCGAGTAGGGGGAGAGAGTTGATGACCTTGAGTGCCGCAATGTTGTTTCGAATCCTGGACCAGTGGGTCCGAAGAAAAGTTGACTACTTGCTTTTTGCATGCTCTTACTAACCAAGCTGTAAAGACATCTTATCTGGCTGGTTGAGTAAGGCCTTTTAACTTCTAACATTATTGTAGAAGAGAGTCGCTGCATTCCCCCCTCAAGTACCATCGTGATGTTACAAAGAGATAGGTTGGTTTGTACAGAAGGTTGCTTTTTTTAATTTTTTTCTAGCCATTACTGCAATTGATATACATCCCCTCCCTGTTGAGTTGAGTTTTGCTTGGGACAGTTTCCATTTGAGTAATCAGCTGTCTCGTGTTGAGTGGCGGGTCTCGTTGACATGTGCGCCAGAGCTGGAATATCACTAGTCGTGATTTGTGTGTGTTTGTCTTAGTTAGACATACAGAGCCAAGCATTTTTGCATTGGGGACATATGCAATCAGTAGGTACAGGCTGTTCTGCCATCTAGTGTTCATGCCCTGAGTCACCCCTTCAGCGGCTGGTGGTTTTCTGACCCCGAAGAGAGGGAGAGAGTTGTTTGGTGACCTTGAGTGGGTTGTTTCGAACTCTGGACGAGTGGGTCCGATGTTGATGGTCCTACCAACCAGGCTGAAAAGACATATCTTCTGGCTGGTTGAGTAAGGCCTTTTAACTTCTAACGCTGTTGTAGAAGAGAGACGCTTCAAATACAATAAAAATAGGAGCCAACAGGCATTACTTCCAAGATACTTAAAAGAAAAACTAGGATCCAGCGCTGTAGATATCACACCACCTCCTAAAAAAGCCAAATGACTCTATATAAGATATGATGAGTGCTTTTATAAAAAGGACAGAAAAACTAAATTTATTTATGGAAAGTGGGAAAAACACATATGCATGGAATACATGGCATGTATTTGCAGAAAATGTGCAGACTAAATGTGTTATTTTTCAATATATATCTATATTTGTATTCTTCTACTTTCATGCTTACATGGAACACAAGGCATGTATTTGCAGAAAAGGTGAATGCTAGATGTAAGTGTTATTTTTTTAAAAAAATTTATAATTGTATCCTATTTTTTTTGCTTTTCTAAGGTTTTTGCAAAGATTCCAAAATAGAAAACCGAAGAAAACGTCTATGGGTATGAGATACCCTGTGCAAGTAATTCTGTCTGAGTAATGCCCTATAAAATGCACTTGCTATATTAAGCATAAAAAAGGAAATTGCAAAAAGTTGTAATTTTTCTGAAGTAATTAATGTATTAGCAAAAATGAAATCGTGCATTAAATAAATATGTATAAGTAATATATGTTCGTATTTGTAATTTTTTTTTACCTTACAAAAAATTTAGGGCCCCAAATGGCTTTTTGCACCCAGTCCACTTTATTGAGAAGACTGACTATGATTGAAAATTTTACTCTAATAATGTGCAGGCAAAATTGTTTCTTTGCTTTTTCTTGGTGGATATATAACCATATTTCATTTTAAAAAAACTTTTCAAAATTAATTAATTTACTGTTTGTTTTATTTTAGATTGACACAACAACATCTTTTTATAACACAATATTTCTTATGTTTATGAATTTTCTTAATATTATTAGTATCAGTCATGACTGTACATTATTTTTTATATATTTTTTTGAGATAGTCTATTATGGCACATTTTTCCAAAAGTAAATTAATGTGTTTTATCAACATCCTTAAATGTTATATGTTGAAGTATTTACCTATTATATCTGTATAGTAGCCATCTCGTTATATCCTGTTATTTCAAAATGTTGACCACCACATTCAGGGGAATTTGAAAACTATTATGAATCGTTTGAGATATACACATGAGCAGTTAATGTTTTAAAAAAACAAATACTTGATATTTTTTATTGAATTAATTTATATTTCCCATGCGGACATTCCCTCTCTTTGGTAAATAGGGGTGACGCACCCCTGGGTTACCCTAGCGATCCTTCTCTATTTTCGACTTTCCTTGTCAACCAATTTGTGTCTTTTCTTCAATTTCTTCACATCTTGATCACAGTTAAATCTTGTTTATCGCAGAATAGTCATATCTGGCTCTTGCGTCTATAAACTGTACTTTCTCACTTGACCCTTCTTGTCGACCAATTTTTTTTCATTGGTTTACCTTCTAGATCACAGATATACCTTGTTTGGCGCAGTATGGCCACATCTGGCTCTTGCGCCAATAGACTTTACTATCACTATCACATCGAATAAATTTATTATATGTATATTTGGTAACATTAAATTTCAAGGATTTTATGAAAGAAATGATAAGTTCAAAAAAGCAGATTTTAATACTGTTAGATTTTTGAAGTAACTTTACTACTGATAACATCAAAATATTTTAAGTTGTTTGAGGACTTGACAATTAATATGCTTTGCAAAGAGAGAAATGGAATTTTTTTATGTTATACACCATGGAGAAGATGAAGTTAATGTTCTTTTAAATATTTGTCTTTTCATGACATATCTTTGAAAACTTGTATGTATTTTTAATTTATTTTGTTGGTTTTTAGTTATTTAACATTTTTATTGATATGTTAATTTTCTAATTCTGAACCATCTCTTTAAATGATATATATTTACGCTAATTTTTAACATTTCTACTTACTTTAATAAATATTGTGTGTATTGTCCTGTCACAGAGAAGGAAATATCTTATATTTAAGTTTACAAATAAGACCAAAAGCAGAGATACAGAGCACACCTCCAGAAGGACCTTTGAGAAATGGAATAACAAATCAAGACGTAAGAGATCGTCTACTTTGAAATATTATAATGATATAAGAGAAAATCTTGACCTCAAACATCATTCTCACAATGTTCTTCAGGAGCCCAATTTACTCTCCTGTATACCCAAAAACACCAAAATAAAACTAAATCTTATGGAACCCTGCACAAAAAATGAAGGTGAAGATATCATTAAGGCTAAAGGGATCAGAACAATCAAATCATATTTGTGTGCTGATTTGGTACGAATATACTCAGACAGTTCATTAGATAAGACCATCCTTATGGATAGAGCCGGAATTCATATTATTCTATTAGATGATACAACTAGTCTTGCAAGTTACGGAGTGGGAAATATTGCTTCCTACTTTTCATGTGAAGTAATTGCAATCGAAGAGGCCTTGAGGGAATACATCTACTTAAATGATGCAGACAGAGCAAGAGGACTTGTAATCTATTGCGACTCCAAAGCTGCTCTTGAGGCAATTCTACTGGGACGTTCATGACTAACACAAAATGTTCGACTCCTTGATGCAATAGACCAGATGGGGAAGACCTGCACTTTACAGTAGATACCTGTACATGTAAGAATCGTTGGGAATGAGGCAGCTGACGAACTGGTCAATGTGGCAAGAACTCTTAATATTACCAACTCTAATCTTGTCACCCAAGATTAGAGTTGCAAATACCATTGTAAGATACAGACTTGGAGAGAAATCTATCAAGAAGATTCATCAGATTTACAAAAGTAATGCAAACAGAGAAATCGTAAAAACTACTACTGGACTTGAAACTGGTCACTTTGATGGTATGAAAATTAACGCAGATCACACTAGAACTTACAAGAAATGCAGAAATTGTCCTGAGAAGGGACTTACTCCAGAATACATCTTCACATGCCTTTCAGTTCTTGCCTCTTCGCAGAGGTTGGGAGAATTCCCTTTTGAAGGAGAGATGTACTGTGATACGATTGTGGAGCTTGCGGGGACTGTAATGCATGCACATGGATCCATATAACGACTTCTAGTTGGACACGACACCAACCAACCAAGCAAATATTGTGTGTTATGCTTAAATTTCGAAGGAATGTAATAAGAATTGAAATAGTTTTAAATATCTTTAGTATGTGATTTTAAACAATATGGTTTTACAAACATTTTTAACGAAATTTGTTACAAAATTTAAACTTCTTTTAGTGCTAAGCAATGATATATTGTAGTTTGCAAAAAGGGGAAATTTGGAGCACATTCACTTCAATTAAAACTGATAAAAAATTTGTTATGAAGTAATAAATTGACTAAAACTAAATAATATGAAAATGAAATATTTCTTTTACAAAATTGTAAATTTTTTTATATTTGTAATAAAGAATATCTTATCGTAACAAGTTTAGTACTCGTACAAGTTAGAACGTTGTTTAACTCACACCCTTGATGATGAAAATATTTTTTGCTCCCAAATCATGTAGAATGAGAAAAGTTTTAAAAGTGTTATGTTATCTTTGATAACTATTTTACTGGAAAGTGATTTTATGAAGATGAGATGTCAAAGCAATTGAGCATAACAAGTTAAATTGAAAAGATATTGTTCTCTGTACTGGATTTAATTTGTCTTCTAAAAATATCAAAGTATATAGAATAAGTTTAGCTCTTTAGGTTTTACAGTTACTCAGTCTGAAGAGGCAAATTCATTGTTGTGTGTGTTTATTAAACAATTTTTTGTTTAATGTTGATCAAGTCATTAACTAAATTAGGAAATGATGGAAATATTTAATTTGGAATTAAGTTCTTTAAGTTTGTGAAAAATACCTTAAATATTTTTCATAGATTGGTATGAATTTATGAAATCAGATATTTTTTTTTCTTCTGCAAGTGATGGTTGTTATCTCTCAGTAAATATAGGCCGTAGTAGCCTAGTGGTCATGGTTTCGGATTCGTGGCCGGCGGTTTTCTTTCTGTCAGGAGTTCGATCCTTGGCGTGTAGCCGGGGCTGATGCACGTTAAATCTGTCGGGGCCCAAAGTCATCCCGAAGGTGTGGTGTGGAAGTTAGTAGAGGGGGTGTTAGTCGTCAATAGCCTTCGTCCTCGTCACTTCACCGAGGTTCAAAATTACAGGTCTGTCTCCAATAGCCCTCATGTTGCTTATAGTGCGATGTTAATAAAAGCTAAACTAAACTAATCTCTCAGTAAGTGCTAAGTTAATAAGTTGATTTTCAAAACTTTCATGTTAGTCTCAATTATGTTACAATAGCCCTTGTTTTGCTTTTAGTGCTATGTTAATAAAACCAAACCAAACCTCAATTATGTTTCAAATAGGAAAATTATCCTTTTCACCTTGCATGAAAAGATGTTTTAATTGTTCATTATAGTCTAGTTTCTTTATATATAAGCACACAATTATAGACAAAATAGAATTATAAAATTTAAAATACAGGTTAATAAATAAATCATTTTATTAAACCTTCTAAGATTCCCTAAGTGAAAGTTATTGTTAATAGTTTTGTAGATATTTTTGTCTCATTCATTGGTTATATCTATCAACAGTTTTGTAACTTCTCTATTTGCTCTCTTGGTTGTGTCTGATTCATAAACAAAATTATTTTAAATTCTTTAGCAATATCTATTATTCTAACAAATAAAGTAAAAATGTGAACTTTTGTACAAAGTTTTAATTTTCATACTTGTCTAATTTTTTTTTAAAAAAATTTGAACTTAAAAAATTGGTACTTTTATGTAGGATTATGATCATTGTATGTTAAAGTTATAAAATAAGTAAGTTGAATATCAAATATATTAAAAATTTGAGACAGGAAAAAATAGATAAATCGTGAAATAGATAGTTTTACATGATGTTACTATAATCCTGCATATATTAATATTTCTACATCAGTTCCAATTATACATTTGTTCATATATATTGTATGAATTATATAAATATTCATGAAGATGAAAAAAGTTTATTATATTAAATGAAAATATATAAATTATATCACTATTGAGTGAGACAGGTATTTAGTATGTCAAATATTGAGTGACAGATATATAGTATGCCAAATATTGTTTTATATTTTTAAAGAACAAAAATAATGGCATAATCAGTACTTCATTTAACTGTTAACTTGAGACTGCACCCTACTTGATGTTGAATTTTAATGAAAAAAGTAAAAAGTTAATCTGTATTGAAATTTTTATACATAAGATTTCTCCAATGATGATTCTTTTAATTTAATTGCAAATAAAGTTTTTCTTGTATTGTTGCAAACTAACCATTTTTATATTCATAGAAATACTCGATAAGTTTTACTTAAACACACATTTTTTCCAAAAAATGTAATTACTGATCCAT
Organism: Nephila pilipes; assembly: GCA_019974015.1. Lineage (NCBI taxonomy): Eukaryota > Metazoa > Arthropoda > Arachnida > Araneae > Nephilidae > Nephila > Nephila pilipes. The sequence goes on along the minus strand of BMAW01052051.1, from coordinate 450,512 downwards.
TACATGCACTAGTGTGGAAAACTTAGCAAATTTTCAAATTGTGCCCTAATTCCGAAAAAAATTAATTGGATGACATGAAATTTACTCCACAGAGGCACAAAGTAGCACCTAAAGGTTGATAAAAGCACAGTAGCCAAAAAATGAGCTGTACGCATATATGATGGAACAAAGCAGAGAAAAGGCTTTATTGACAGAATGGTTTTAGTTAAAAACATTGTCTAGCCATGAAGATCAACAAGTCCCTTAGTAAGGGATATGACCTTCTCCATTTGCAATGGTTGTGTGACACCATCTGTTCCTACTCAATATCAAATTATCCAGCAGTTCTTGAGACAAGATTTGCCACTCTTAGGAGCGTCTATTTCAGCCATCTGGTGTTCTCTTGGCGATACAATTTTGCTGCCAGGCGTCTCCTCTAAGCATCCCACACAATTTCGATGGGATTTAAATCTATGGAGCACTGTGGCCAATCCGTTCTGCAGATATACTCATTTTCTAGAAGCTCCTCGACAGAGCAGAGGTCCTGTGCAGACATGCATTGTCATCCACAAAATTAAAATCTGGACCAATGGCACCTACGAACAGACGCACATGGGGCAGGAAAATTTCATCGCAGTAACAATCTCTGGTAAGGGAGCTGTTGTTGAAAATATGGAGCTCCTCCATATTTCTTTGTTTTGTACATGGAGGAAAATTGTTAATGTTTAAACACCTTTAAAGGACAACATTTGCTTGATCCTTATCAACAACCGATTTCTTTATCACCAGATAACAAAGGGTATGAAATCTTATACAAAATTTTGTTATGGTTAGATTCGTGGATGGAAAAAAATTGTATTACTGGAACCCTAGCTAAAGAAACACATCTTGTTTTTATTTACACAACATATGCTTTACTTGAAATAACAAAATATTGTATAAATGAATTTAAATTTCAGTATTTTCTTCCTGGGAAAATCCAAACAGATGTATTGGAAAGTCGTTTTGGGAAATATAGGATACTTTCAGGTTCTCAATATGTATTATTTCAACAGCTTTATGAAGTGGAAGCTAAACTAAGAATGGAATTTTTTTTACCTCTAACTTTAATTTCGAACACTTATGGGTGCTTCAATTTAAAAGACATCGATTTAGATTAATTCATGCAATGAGTCATTTAGAGTCTTCACTATTACACAATTTTAATATAATACTATCCGAAAAAGATTTTTTTGATGCTGAACCTTATCTTTTTTTTTAAACATATTTAGCTGGTGTTTGTGCAAGAGCAGCACTTAAAAAGTTAAAATGTGACCTTTGTTCCAAATCACTTATTCTCAATAAAACTTTTGAACTAAATTCTAATTATGATTTAATACGTTACATAGACAGAGGAAGTTTATTGTGTCCTACCCCAGATGTTGTCACAGCAGTACTCTACAACTATTTAACAGTTAAGAAACTTCTTTCAAAAGATTATGAAAATATGTTCCTTACTCAAAATAATCAAGTTAAATCGCCTCAGAAATATCAATTAGCTTTATAAATTAAAATGAATATTTTTTATGTGATGAACTTTGCAACAATGATCATGCTTTTGAGCTAGTTTTAAAGCATATTATCCACACCTCTGCAAATGCATTATTAAATAACTACTGTTGGAGAAAAAAAATATTAAAGTTGAAATAAAGAAAAGGAAACTACATACTTTATTAGCTAAATAACTTGCTTTATTTTTATGTATGGACCCATTTTTAATGTATATATATTTATTTTCATGTATTTATGGTTGACAAGATGATGCTGGAGCACCTGAGCCTTTCGGCCTTTAATCTCCATATCAGGGAGCTCACTTTTTGACATGACATCGGCATTTTTCCAGCCTAGAACTGCGTTTTGTTTATTGAATAATTGGATTTAGAGGAATTTAAAAATAAAGTTTCATGTTGAATATGTGAGAAAAATTAAAATTTAAAATTAAGATTTAGAAAATTCATGGTGAAATTTGATTTTAAATTTATGTTATGTTTGTGTATTTATAATTATATATGTATGATTTAAATATTTTTTTTAAATTTATTTAACTGTCATTTTTTATTTTGTGATTGGGTACGATATTAATAGTTTTTGTTTTTAAATTTGTATTGCATTTTTTGTTTTGAAAACTATTTCTAACGCATTACGTAACTAATGTAGGGGGAAATTATATTAAAATAGTTGAAACAAATAAAAGAATACTACATACTTTGTTAGCTAAATAAATTGTTTTATTTTTATGTATGGACCCATTTTTAATGTATATATATATTTTCATGTATGTATCTATAATTATATATGTATCACTTACCTAAAAATATTTTTTAAAATTTATTTAACTGTAATTTTTATTTTGTGATTGGGTATGATATTAATAAAGTTATTGATTTTAAATTTGTGTGTCGCATTTTTTGTTTTGAAAACTATTTCTAATTTTATTTTTTTTGTAACAATTCTGAATAAAATTAAGAAAATAATGATAAAGAAACTAGCATAGTTTTGTGTATAAATTAACAATAAAATATGGAACATTAATTATTTTTATTTAATTTTTTGTTTTCCTAAAAACAATAAAAATATAAAAGTTTCTTATTTGTTGCAATGTAGTAAATGTTTATGTGTTCATTGCAATACGTTTGAAGTAAATAATACATTGATGATCACATACTTGCGATTATTATTTAAAAAAAATAAACTGTATTCTTGAATGCTCTATGTACATGAAACACAATTTTTTGATTAATTTACTGAGATTTTTTATTTGCTGTATATGAATGTTTAGTTTAATAATAATAAATGGAAGAAAATATGTGTAAAAATGCATCGGAAGAGTTCCGTGGGCGCGGATACGTAGGATATAGTGGACGATGTTACCCTACTAGTTGTGACGTCACAAATCAGCGCCGCGGCCTTCTAGTATTTAGGAGGTATTGGCACTGATCGCGAGCAATCCACGTGTTTGCGTGCCATGACGTCCCCTTCGTTGTTATGGTGCTGATAATCTTTCTACTGAGCAGCTTTTTGCCTGAGCTGCCATTGTACTGGTTGCAAAAAGCCCTTTTCAACAATTTCATGGTTGTATGTTTAAAAATGCATTTGTTGCTTTAACACATTGACATCCAGTCACTAGAGATTGGATTGATAGTTTAATGCCTTGACATGGAAGTAGATTGTACCCAGATGCCAATATATTTATTATAGGAAATATTATTTAAAAATAGTAATAAAAGGTAATTATGAGATATATATATACCCAAGAGTATTATTTAAGTCTTTCATTAAAGAATTTAGCTACGCGCGGGATCGGCACCACATATCAAATTTTTTCCCCAAATGCCACATTACGCGTTGGCACGTGGCATGCTAAAAGTGAATCAAAATAATGATAAAAAATGTGACAGAACGCATAATTTTTAAATAAATATGTTCTATAAACAAGTATACATTTTACAATGGCAGTTTCTTTCCAAGCTATCATCGGCATAACTCATATCACAAGATTACGTTTTCAATGAAAAACTAAAATATTAATTTCGAAACCAAGATTATTTATAGTTAGTTTCTAATCACTACTCCTTGCCAATAGAAATACTCTACATTCAGTGCCAAATAATTTGGAGAGTGATTAATTAGAAGAAAATTTTCTCGTGCCAGCTTGGGGCCGCGGTAGCCTAGTGGTCAAGGTCGTGGACTAGCGGCCGGCGGTTTTCGTTCTGTCGCGGGTTCGATCCTTGGCCGCTAAAGACCCGCCGTGTAGCCGGGGCTGATGCACGTTAAATCTGTTCGGGGCCCAAAGTCCTCCCGTTGGCGTGGTGTGGATGTTAGGAGAGGGGGGTGCCAGCTCAGGTGTCGTCCTCGTCACTTGACCGTGGTTCAAAATTACGAGGTCCGTCGCCAATAGCCCTCGTGTTGCTTCTAGTGCGACGTTAATAAAAACTAAACTAAAATCTCGTGCCAGCTCGTAACTGGCTACTGAGACATCCCGCGCCAGCGCGTGATTGGCACATTGGTGACGGAGCCACGTTACGCGCTGGCGTGTAATCGGAAGTTTTGCACATTAGTGTAGTTATAAAACTATGTAATTTTTTTAGCTGGTGTATTTGGATTAAAATTTATTCCAAAATGAAATATTTTTTGTAGCTTAATATTCAACCTTGTGCATGTGTCTGGTATTCTCAAAAAGATTTTTTTAAATTCTTTTTCAATTCACTCTGCTGTAGTCATACTAGATATCTTTTTAAGAATGATTATTTTTGATGCATAGATATTTTTAATTATCTTTGTGGATGGAATTTCTTTGTATTCATAATTTATTTTAATGTTTGCAATTCAACAATTAAGTGAATTTGGATTTATGATGAAAAATTAGCAACATATGATTGTTCTGTCCTGGGGAAAAAATCCTGTAGAATTAGCAGTCAATTTGTATTAAAAGATAGTTGTGGAGAGTTTTATTACATTTTTTTTTCTTTATGAATGAAATTAATAACTGTTTATGTGTTAGTAAAATGTTTTTTTTTTTTTTTTTTATTTTCCTTGTAATACATTTTTTTTTTTTTTTTTTTCAGAAAAAGAATACATGCAAATTATGGATAGTGATGATGAAGGAGACAATGAGCGAGTTATATCTTTAACTCATTTATTATTTGGCAACATTGACGATGATGGGCACTTAGAAAATGATTTCCTAGATGCAGTAAGAATTTTAATTTTTTTGCATTTTTATTCTTATTTGGGATACTTTTTCGGCGCTGGATGGAACATCGGGGGATGTTATTTTACCACGTGCGCTGTGGAGGGGGAGAGAGTTGTTGGTGCGGCAGCATTGTTTCGAACTCTTGTCTAGTGGGTCCGAAGGATAGATGACCGGTCGCTTTTTGTTGCGTTCTAACTTACTGGGCTGAAAAGACGTCTCATCTGGCCAGTTAAGTTTGTTTTTTCAATTTCTCGCTTTGTTATAATAGAGAGTCGCCGCATACTCCTCCAGTATCATCGTGATGATACAAAGAGAAACATTGGTTTGAACAGAAGGTTGCTTTGATTTTTTTTCCAGCCGTTATTGCAATTGATATTCATCTCCTCCCTGTTGAATTGCGTTTTGCTTGGTACAATTTCCATTTTGAGTCATTGGTTGTCTCGTATTCAGTGGCGGGTCTCATCGACAAGTGCGCCAGAGACGGAATACCATTAGTCGGGATTTTGAGTGCGTTTGTCTTAGACATTCAGAGGCAAGTATTTTGCTTCAGGAGCATATGCAATCAGTAGGTATAGGCTGTGCTGCCATCTTTTGTTCAAGTCCTGGGTCAGCACTTCGGTGTTGGACATTTTTTCCAACCTCATGGAGGAGGATTATATATTCGTGTATTAGTTGATGCTTTCCATGTAACTATCATTTGAAAGAAATGCATGATACATTTCCTTATTCCTTGAAATACAGAATTCAGCCTAAATAACAGCTTTCTATAAAAAAAATCATTTGAAAATTTCATGATTGAGCGTAATTTTTAAGATTGAATATATGAATCCTCCACCTGATTATTTAAAAAGTTACTGTTGTTCTGAAGGGGGAGAATTGGTTAAATTCTTAATTTTATTTCCTACCTCTTTTTTGTGAGAAATGTAGGGCATATTATGTTCTTATAGTGTTCATGAAAAATGTGGGTTGGTTTATCTTACAAAGTTCTGAAAGTCCTTCTTACTGGAGTGAAGCAAACCCTTGAAGTGCTTTATGATTTCAGTGATGAAAGATTATTTACAATCAGCTTATCTTAGAGTTGTTTCATTTAGTAATTTTGTAGTATAACTCCAAATGGATTTATATCTATTAAATTAAACTTTTTTTACAACGTTTTTCTGAATTTCACTTGGTGTGTGTGTGTCATCAAATTTTCGATCGTTAATTTTACCAACTTCCCATCAAGCTAGAGCTTTGAAATTTTGAGAATCGTTCGTACTCGCCTAACAATGCAATATTTAGACATTTGCAACAAGTTTTAACTAATATTTCAATAATTTTAATTAGTCAAAATATCCCTTCCACTCTGCGCTTTTAGGATTGAGGAAAAAAATTTCTTTCCCCCTCTGGGTACACGGGGAACTCCCCATACGCCACATGAGGTATCGTAAATCTTTTCTTTTTACAAAGGGAAGATAGTAAGGGTTGCTGACTTTTAGTCAGTAATCATTCTCAAGAAAGAAAGTTTCCAATATTTGGCGCCGTGTCTTACCACAATAATTTTTTCTGAATTCTGATTACCATTTTTTTAATAGAATGACTTACAAACTTTCAAATGCATGTTTTGATTTTGTGAGTATTATGAATTTTTAATACGCTGACAAATGTCTCTTTTTAAGTAAATTTTAAAGTTAAAAATTATTATGTATTTCACTTGGTGTGTGTGTCATCAAATTTTCGATCGTTAATTTTACCAACTTCCCATCAAGCTAGAGCTGTGAAACTTCGGGAATCGTTCTTACTCTCCTAACAATACAATATTTAGACATTTGCGACAAGTTTTAACTAATATTTCAATAATTGTTTTTTAAAAAACTTTGCCACCATATAAAAACGTTGTTTTTAAAAACGTTGGTTTTTATCTCGAATTTTAAAAAATAAACTTTGTTATATTGAAAGTTACAAATGAAAACTCAAAAAAGGAATTGCCAATGTTAAAATTCAATTTTTATTTGAGAAATCCAAATGTGATAATTATAATGTTTGAAAAATGCAAAAGATGAAATAATATATATATATATATATATATATATATATATATATATATATATATATATATATATATATATATATGTTTGTTGCATAACTGATTGGTAGATCTGAAGATACAAAAGTAGGAAGTTGGATAAATGTATAAAACAATAATATTGTAAAGAAACAGTATGTGGTAGAAAGTGACAATCATGGAGAATATAAGTAGACTAAAAAAGTTTGTTTTGTATCAAAACTCTATAATAACCACAAAAAATATGGATATTATTATGTTATCTAAAGAATAAACATTTTGTACATTTACTCCAATAAAAAAAATATGAATCTATAAGATAGTGAACTTTTCCTAGCAGTGGTCATTTCATGAAAAGGACCAAGTTTTGAATAAGTTTCTCAATTATTTCTCTCTATATCTTTGTGGTTATAACTTAGAATTTGTATTTTCTGTTTTATATTGGTGTTAGTAAGAACAAAGCCATGTTTTATTCAGTGTAATGCCTTGTATTATAAATAACCATTACAGGCAAATAATCATTTCATTTTGTACTTTGTTTTTATAAACCTAATTATAGAATTAAGATTATATATATAACCTACTTTATTCATCTAATCATGTAGTGTACAAAATTATTGAAGAAAATTGAAAGTCGTGCTTAAATATATATAACTTATTGTTGATTAGTTGAAGTGGTCATGTCACTTACATAACAGTAATATTAAAACATTAATTATGCACTAATTTTAAATCCAGGATTTAATGCTTGAATTTAGTTGAACATTTCATTGCACAAGATTCCAATTTTTATGAATAGAGATACCATTGTAAGAAGCGATCTTGTAATTTGAGGAAATTTTTAATAGTTCACTATATAAAGGGAGAATATCAGGAATCAAAAACTTTTAAACACTATTTTGATATTTCCATTTTGTGCTTTTCTAGAGATATGTAAACAGTTGTCATTATTACAGATTACATTATTGGAGATTGCCATTATTACATATTACATTATTGGAGATTGCCATTATTACAGATAGACTAGTTTTTTTAAGTAAAAATATTACATATGTATTTTTCATGATCATAAGTAGCTTCATGTAGATGTTTCATGTTGCATATACAATTATTTCATTAAGGAAAGCATAAGACAACTTGATCAATTACGACAACTTGGCATTGGAACCCAGTTGAAAGAAATTACTGATGATGTTGACTCACCAGATTTGGATATGGGTGACTACAGTGAAAATGATGGTAATTGTATACCTTTAAATATTTACAGATTTTAAAAATTTTAATAACTGTTATGAGTTACAGTTTAATTAGTTATACTGGGACAATAATTATTTAATGTACTTATCTATTGTAAAGTAATAAATAAATGTTTTTGCTACTAATGTTAAAGTGATTCAAACGTAAATAATTAAAGCACTTAGAAAATTATTTGCTTTGCACATAGTCTTGGGAGAAGAGAATATATATATATATATATATATATATAATATATATATATATATATATATATATATATATATATATATATATATAAAATTAGTTTATTAAAATTTCAAATGAAGGAAAACATGTTAATGTTTTCAGAGAATACTTTTTTTATTGCTTTACATATGAAGATATTAAGGTTAGATCTTAAAATTGTTTTAACATTTTACAATATTATTGTAACATTCAAGCATTCAAACAAATATAATTCTTTAGCTTTGAAAACTTGTTTCTTAATGCCTGAATGTTTTGTTTATCAGCAGGAAAGCTATTAAATTGGTATCACATTAAGCAATTAGTAGTAGATTTTCTGTTTTTTAATGGAATTTCGAATACCTTATTTTTTCTATTGTAGTGTATTATAAACCAGTATTTTAAAACAACCTTCATTGGAATGTATAATTACTCAAATTAGTGAATATTTTAGAACTTTTTATTACATAGATGATTTTCCAAATCTTAACCCCCTTAAAAAATCTTCCTCTTCCCTTACAAAAAAAAGTGAAATCCTTTAATGCAGTGTAAAGTATTACCTGTGTGTCATATGCAGCCCTCTCTTAATAAGTTATTAATCACTTATTTTTCAAGTGTTTGTACTTGAAGAATTCTTTTTAATTGAAAGAAAATACACTAATGATCTGGTGATTCACAGTTTTATAATAAGAATGTTATATGTTAGAAGACTTAATTCTGCAAAAATTCCATCTGTAATTTTACATAAGCTGCTGTAGGTTATATTTAACTGGGGCTCAAGGTTCACATGTTGGATGAATTTTGGAGATTGAATAATATCAGCCTGTATGTTTTGTTTGAAGTTAGGAGGTCTGTTACTATGTTTGTATGATTTGGGTACAACATAAAATTTAAATAAAAATTAAAGAAACTTACCTAACAGTTTGTAGAAAATAATATTTTATCTTTTTAAATTTCTATTAGTTAGGAAGTAACTTAAGAGCTTTTTGCTTTAAAATTAATTTTCTTATACTCTTAAAATAAAGTAATAAAGTAATTATAAAACATCAGTTCAATTTTTATGGAAATGTTTCTCTTTACTTAACTTAACTGTTACTTAAGAGTATAAGTTAAGTAAAGAGAAACAGTTCCATAAAAATTGAACTGATGTTTTATAATTACTTTATTACTTTTAAGACAAAATTATTGATAGATGTTGATTGATATGTATTTATGAATCTCATAGTTTTGAATGTTAAAAATTTTTAAATGTATTTTCAGAAGTGCCTGTTAAGTCTCCTTCAGCTATAGATTACTCGGACATTTCAGAGCTTGCCGAAGAAACAGAAAACATTTTGGAGCCAGATAGTACAACAAGTCCCCAAGAACCAGTTATAAAACGTATGATAAATAGTTTTAGAAAGCATTTTGGATTTTCTGTTAATGCTTTTTATGTTAAATTCATTATTTTCTAACTACTTTATCTATGCTTGCTAATTTTTCATTTTGGCTTGGTGCATATATTTTTTGTAACTAACAAAAAAATGTCAAATATCTGATATCTTTTGGATTTTAGCATTTCTTTTTTAACCTACAAAAACTTAAATATATAGATATTATTTTATCAGTCTAGGTTAATCTTTTTCTACAAACATAATTAAATAAAAGTAGACAGGCTAAACATTGAAATGCAGTATTATTCAAATAATTCACTCGATCTCAAAATTCCATATTTTCAAAAATGAACAACACAGAATGATAAATAATACATGAATACAAAGGAAAGCTGGAAGTTTTATATTATGAAAAATAGATGGCCTATATGGGTTCTTCATATATAAGTATTTCAAGAAAGTTACTCTATAAGCTTTTTGCAGAACTATTTCACAGTTGGATTGGTTCGCAGTGAACCAGATGACTCAATGTTACACACCTGTCCACCTAAGTCACCTGGATGGCCCCATGTAATTTCTTCCTTTGCAATTTGTAAAAATTAAAGTGTATGCACCACCATTACCACATATATATTTGAACTTAATAGGTTTCTGCTGCTGTACAATAAATTACCACTGACGCTTTGCAGTGTTTAGCAAGAATTTACATAATGAATTGACATTATTATGTGTAACTAAAGGAAATAATATCGAGCACTTGTAAAAAAAAAACACCTTTGCTTTCCCCCTTTGCATTCATTTATTACTTATCATTCAGTATTGTTTATTTATGAAAATATGGAATTTTGAAATTGATTAATTGTTAGATTACAACATAGTGTTAATTACTTGATTTATGCTACATTTTTTGAACATACTAGAGCAAGGAATATTCATATATAAAATATGGAATACATTGATATATTGAATGATTAACTAGGCTCATGTATTAGGTTCTATGTATGAAGGAAATTATTTTTTGAATTAGTATAATTTTGAGCTGAATTATTATTTTACAATCAGTACTTGTTTTTGGGGTTGTTTTAACTTTAACAGATAATGGAAATTTTAAAGATTCTTCATATACTATAGTTATCTTTTATCTTTAATTTATATGAAATGAAACTGATATTTCAACTAAATCCAAATTTTGAATCTACTGCCCTGAAATTTTTGTAATTTGCTAGGAATTAGTCACACCCTTTATTTGATGTATGAAAATAAGGATCGTGCATGAAATAAACTAATGCTTTTTTAGAGAACTCAGTCATGAATACTAGTGATTCTTATTCACTATTTCACTGAAAAGTTCTTTCCTTTAATGATTTATGCTGATGTGTTACAGAAATGCATTGTATAACAAAGAAAACCGACGTACCAAGGAGTTGCCCGGATGTAATGTAATTTGGTATGCAAAGACATTTAGACCGAACATGCAAATGATTAAAATTTGGTGTCCAATGAATGAATAGTGGGAGCTACAGTGCATTGGGACTGTGCATTCAGCAGGAGTATGCAAGGAGTGATTCTCACTCTGATGGTCAAATTTTCTGTTGCATTGCAATTTAGGATACCTTTCAACGACTGAAAAAATGCCTCGCCACAGGATTTGAGCTCATTATGAGCAACTGTCAGAGTTTGAAAGAGGTCGCATCATTTGATTGAAAGAGGCCGCATCATTTGATTGAAAGAGGCAGGTTGGGTAAATCGGAGAATTGCTCGTCATATGGGTGAAAGTGATGCAGTAATTAAAAGATGCTGGCAAGAATGGGTGGACAATGGCAGATTTCAGCGTCTTGATGGTAGTGGTCAACCTAGGGCCACAGCAGATTGGGAGGATTAAGTGATTGTCAAATCAGCTGTCACAGTGCCTGATTCATTGTTATCAACCATCAGACATGTGACCTGCATGCGAGCGTCCACTATGACCATTCACAGATGGCTGATAGAGTGAAATCTACACTCATACCGACCGCTACACCACCTGCCACTCATGCCTGCGCACTGTTGAGCCAGATTACAGTGGTGCTTGTCTCGATCAGATTGGAATGATGCTGACTGGGGATGTATAGAGTTTAGCGACGAATCCCGCTTCCAACTGACGATCATCGAAGACGTGACTGGAGACGCCTAGGGTAGCGTGCAGATCTATCTCCATTCGAGCATATCTGGGTTATAGTTGGAAGGTGACTGCATCTATCTACCAGGGAATTTTGATGACCTAGCTTAACAATTGGAGCAAATTTGGTAAGAAATACTACATAATACCATCAGGGAGCTTTATCACTCTATGCCATGTCGTGTGGTAGCTTGCATCCAGGCTAGAGGTGGGTCAACACCTTATTGAGTTAATTACTTTGTAACTATGTAACTCTGAAATAAATCATTCAATTTTTCTGAAATTTTAATCATTTTCTGTTCTATATATAATTTTCCTTTCCGCCAATTTTTGTCTGTATCCGACTGCTCCTTTGTGTGTCGTATTTTTTTGTTATGGAGCGTAACTTCTATGGAATGCATAAAGTCTGAATGATAAAATAAGCTGCTTAGCTAGGTCTTATATGAATTGAGGATTAATTGTTATTTCTGTTTGACACCCTGAGAGAATGATACTCAGGTTGATTTTTTGTTGTTTATTGTCTTATTCTAATTTCTATGTTCAAATATTTTCCTTGAGTATATATTATTTTGTTCGCTATATTTTGCAAGGTTATTCTTATTTGACAGATTAGGGTCAACTTGTAAAATCAAGTTATTTATAGTGATACTTATTTGAATAGTATTCATACATTTAATCTGCACCCATTCTTTAAAACTGATATTTGATGCATACAAAAGTAGGAATAACATTTTTCCATGGACTTCTATGGGGCTAGATTTAAATGTAATGGAGGGTATTTTGGAATATATTTTATATATCAGTCTTGAGGGTTTCCATTATATTTTTACATCATGACTGGTGACTTAAGAACAGATGGATAAAACTGTTTTGCCTCTTTTTATTTTTAGAATTTATGTGCTACCTTCATTAAACAAATTTGGTCCTGGTTGCCAAAAAGCTATCCAGTAGAATGTAAAGGAATAGTTATTTTTTGAACTTAATGATTTCTATTTAGAATCTTTGTGTATTCATCTATCCTAAGTTTGTGTAATTTTCCAGGATTAAAATTGCTTTCATGGAAGTGAGTTTATTGTATTTCAAGCTTTCTCTTATTAGTCTTTTTAGCATGTAAAGTAGTTTCCTGAGTGAAGTATTACATAAACAGATCATGTTCGTTCTGTTTTTGATGGATGCAGTATAGTTATTTGCAGCAACAGTTAGTTTTTCTGATAGAAAAAACTTGTTGATTTTTTTTGTAATATGTAACGAGAATAAATATGAACTATGGAGTATTTATTCTTGACAAATATTTTAGGAAGAATGAGCATATTGTTCTCTTCTGTAATATAGAAAATCCTGCCTGTAGTTGCTAAATTTCTCTTTAACTTTGAATTGGCAATATTTTATTTCCTCTGTCAAGAAAGTTTACTGTTATTACTTTTTTTTTTGTTCTGAATTTTTGATTTTATAAGTCCTTCTAGATTGTCAAAGTAAAACAAGCAATGAGCTAAATATTATTTACCTTTACTTTTATATTTAAGTATTGTAAAAGTATGAAATGAAGGCATTGTTTTCAGGTTGATTTTTGAACATGAGGCTTATTAAATGAAGTAAATTCTATTGATTACTGACACAAAATGTTATTTTTGGAAATTAATTTCTGGCATAAGTTGTTAATATCTGCCATTCTCTCTGTGGAGTATTTTTGATGCATTCTTTTAGCCATTAATAAAGCATTTGCATTTCTTGTATTTGTGCATCTTGTTATGAAGCTGCCTCTGCTGAAAGGCATATGCTAGATTCCCTCATGAAACCATTAACTACCAAAAAGCTTCCTTAGGGAAGTAAATTCATTTGATGATGATGGGACACCTTATGTGCTTATGTTTAGGTAAGTACACACCTGTTTTAAGATGCCAAAATGCTCAAGTGATCTTTCTCCTGTGGGGTTTACTATGGATTAAACATTTCTCGGATGATATAGCGATTCTTCTATATTTTAGACCCTTTCCTTTTCATTCCATTTCCCCTTTTAATCCTCTCCTGCTGTACCAAGTTTTTTCTATATCAGATATACAGTTGTCTCATAAACTGTGTTTGATGCTGGTTAACCAATTATAAGCTTTGTGGCAATAAAATCAATCAACTCAACCCAACTCATTTGAAACTATTGAGATAAGGGGAATAGTGGGTTTTTTGTACAATAAATATATGAATACAATTTGATATTTTAGAAGCTACATAGGATTGTATTTGTTAATGTTTTGTTGTGGATATTATAATGTGACTTTATTAGTACCTATATTTTTTAGAATACTTATTATTCAACAAGTTTTAAGATTAAAGTTCATCAAACATATATCTTTGACTACTTATAATTTCTCAAGTTGAGCTGCTGACTACTATGTTTTCTTTGATATTGATGTGTATCATCTTAATTACTTCACTTTGAAAATATTTGATAACTACTGTTATAGTTTGGCTGAGGAAATCTTATCTCTCTGCATTGTGTAAACATTTGATTACAACATTTTGTGTTAAGTAGTGAATTTTTAAACTGAATATAATTCTTGATATCCGATAATATAGTATATATCATAATCTTTGCCATGGCATTTTAAGAGTTAGTTTAGATAAGAAATATGTGAAAATATATTCTTAAACTTTATCTTCAACTGAATGTGCCAAATCTTCAACCAGAAGTGACTTATGTACTGATTAATAAGCGTATTTTATAACCTTAAATGTTAACCATTTTTTCTGTATTGAATCTTTGGCATATTAGGTTTGTCATTACCTTGAGACAAGGGATGGTTGACATTGGTTAGAGGAAGGTGGGGTTGTTCTGTGTATCTTTGTGTTCACAGAAAACTTGCCTAATGCTTTATATTTAGCCTGTGTCTACTGAACCAGAAAGGAATTTAGTGTTGAACCTGTAATTAAGTGTTTTTACTCCTATCATTGCCAATTGTGATTTTTGGGAGAGGGCAATTGCAAATTATTAGCAATATACAGTTGTCCAAGTTTTGCATTTTTTTTGCATTACAGAATGAAAAAGAATAATGGAATGTTGAATTTGAATAACATTTCAAATGGCATTTGGTTGCTCACATTTCTTGAGCATTTTAAACATAGTTTGTGTAATGATATAATCCTCTTGTTTTGGAGACATAGGTAGATATTGAATATAAGGATTTATATATGTTTAAAATTGAGGTCATAATGCTGTAATTGCTGGCAGTTTACTTTTAGGATATGCCTCATGTTTATTCAATTAAAGTATTCTTATTATGTTTTATTAAATTTGCTAAACATTTTCATTTTGAACAAAAGATATGTAAAAAGTTTCATATTTTCATTTTATCTCTTTTTACTTTTGCTTTTATAGGTAAAGTTTATTCCGAAGATAATGGATGTAGCGAAAAACTGTAGTTTAGACAGTAGCATTATTTTCTCAATAAATGATTGCAAACAGTGTTTCATGCCTTTTTGACTGTATCTTTACATTGATAAAACTTTTAATTAATTTCGTCTAATTTGTATTACCGTGTTATTTTTTTTGTTGCAAAACTGATGGTTTGCAATTGAAAAGTATGAATTGGAGTGAGATGACATCAATAAACGTATAACTAATAATTAAGTAATCTTGATTTAAAATTAAAAGCAAATTAAATTAGCAATTGAATTTTATAGATTTCAAACAGTGAAGATTTTTGAAATTTTTAATTTTCTTAAATATTTTGCACAGCTTTTGAATTACGAATGCACTATTTTGTTGCTTTTTAAAATGTGCATGCTTTATTTTAATCTTAAATGCATATTTGTTTGCATTGAGTGCTTTTTGTATATTCTTCTCTTCTAATTATGTTTATTAGTAACAACATTGACTGTAAGTTATCATTAGCTTATTAAGTCATATATTTATATTTTTTTGGTATTTTTTTTGTTGAATTATGAGTTTATTGTTAATTTATAATTTAATGATGTTACATAGTGCACTATATAATGCATTGCATAGTTTGACTAACAACTTGAAATTCGCAGATTTTTTATGTGTACATTTCTATTTATCTAAATCCTAACTCTTGAAAATGAGAATTTTATTATATTTGAATGCTTTGCATTTCAGATAAAATTTGATATCTAGCTAGGTTACTGCCAATTTCTGGTAATATATTGAGAATATTTCCTTATATTTTTTTTCTTTTTTGATTTGAATACCACAATCATTCCTCAAAATTTTAAATCCGTAAGTAATGTCAGAAGGTTCTGAAATTTTGTATGACTTCTCAGCTTATAACCAACTTGTGGATTAGTAGAAATATAATAGTGGTATTCTTAAAACATGATTAATTGTGATGACAGTTTTCTAGGTTTAGTTTTATGGTTTGCAAGTAATATTTTTATGAACAGTAATAATTCTAGATTCTTAAAACTAGAACTAAAAATATTGGCTTCCTAAACTTCATAGTTGACATATGTTTAAACCTTCTGAAATGCTTTATAGAATAATTTTTATATTCATTAATAGTAAGATGTATTCTGTATTTAAAATCTTTGATTTGATAGATAATTTTACTGAAATTTATAGCAAACCAGTTTCCTATTTAACTGTTACAAATAAATGCAAGCAATTTAATTGGATTCTTGAAATTAGAGATAACTTAAAGTTATTTTAAACTGGAAGAGATTATATACAAGGTTCTAAACTCAAATTTCTACATTTAAAGTCTTGCATTAAATCTCAGCTTCAATTATATATTAAATTGTAACATTACTTTTTTGTTATGCTATTTTCATTTTACCGAAAGACATTTATGGTTTCTATTAATGTTTCTTGTATTAAAAAGCAAGTATTTTTTTCATTTATAGTTAACTGATTAAAAATTACACATAATTTGTTTACAAACCTCAACATCAAAATGTTTTGTTGCTTATTCGATTTCCTGTCAATTTAGCTTATTTTGTAAAAAAAAAAAAATGAAGCATGTGTGTTTTGTTGTCCTGAATTTCAACTAAATGTGTCTTGAGTGATGAAGCAAAGAAAGCTTCACATTCTGATTTTAGTAATGTTACTTTTTCCCATTAAATGTTATATAATCTTTTTATGATCTAATGCAACTGAATTGATGGGAGTATGGATTTAGTGAAACTTTCTATTACAATCAGATTTTTAATTAACTTTTTCATTATTTTTTTTGTTAACATTGAACATTTTACATCCATATTGTAAAATAAAAATTAAATAATTGCTGAGAAGGAAATTAAATATTTTAAATTGATGAATGATGTTATTTGTTAGTGCCAAAATTATAATTCAGTTTTTATTCAAGATTAATACACGATTACAAACATGTTACAAATGCTTTGACAATTAATATTCATGTTCAAAACTTAAAAATAATAAATAAAATAAAAATAAAGTGAAAATATTTTTAGTAAAATTAATTTTTTTTGCTTATAATAAAACTTCAATTGTGTAATTTTCTAAGTTTTTTTGATGCTTGCAGTTATTTCTCAGTGTTAATTATATTTATGTCACTACTTGATGTTAAGCCATAGTATGAGTACAAATCTTTTACTTAAAAGTCTTAGAATGAGGAAACATCTTTTCTGTGGGAGTAGTCCAAATGAGATATAAAAATAGCTACAACTTATATTTTCATTTGTACAAACTTAAAAAATTTGTATGAGTAACTAAATATTAAAAATAAAAATCCATAATATATTGTAATTCGAAACCCAAGTTCTTAGACTTGGACAAGTATATGAACTTATAGAATTGCTATCATTTTAGCAACTTTTATTTCTGCCAATTGAATAAATCATTTTTTCATGATACATAATTAGAAAACATGATCATAATCCATACATATTACTTAGAATGATAGTAATGTAAATAACAAGAATCTAATATTGCAACAAAAACATTTTTTAGGTAGTGTTAAATTTTTTTGAGTTCATATGAAAAAAGTTTATCAAATTTTGAGAATTTTTTAAAATTATAAAAATTTAAACACTTGGAAACTTGAAACTTCCTTATGAATAATAAAATGTGTAAATCTCCATATTTCTGTTTAAAAATTGAGGTTTGTTGATGCAATGTGTAATCAATTAATCATTAGAATTTATTTATTTTGAAGTTAAAATTTTAAATCTGTTTGAACTTGTCATTAATTTAAACTTATCATTAATTATAAATTTCAAAAATTATGAACAGTATGCACAATTTATTGACTTGCCATTAAAATAATCAGTGTGATGATGAAATTTACAAAAGTTAAATTCAGAATAACCATTAAATATAAAAATATTGCATTATCAAAATGCACATTATTTGATTTGAAAATGAACAGATCATGTATTGTCCATATAGTACAATTTTATGACAGATTGCACTTATCCATCAATTTAATTTGAACCTGATTTAAGGTAATTTTTTTAGAATTAATGCACTGATTTACTTAGGCACAGGTATCTGATTGATCAATATTTAATACAGCTCTTTGCTTTTGTAAGGATGTATAATTTGGCTGCTTGTGTAGTCTTTGCATTGCTTTATAGTGTAACATTAAAAAGCAATCAGTTGCTGACTTGTCTGATTACAGAAGATTATTGATTGGGAGGGGGGAAGAAAAAACTAAGCATACATAATTAATCTCAATTATGGTATTTTTGTCATTCGAAAGGAAAAGTTGAATGGAAATGTTTCACAAATTTGAGAAACTATGGAAAATGAAGCTAATTAATAGGAAAGGCAAATCACGTTTTAAATACAGTTTTATAAAAAAAAAAAAAAAAAAAAAATTAGAACTTTTTTTTTGTTCTATTTAAGGACATTGCTTTTTAATATTTTGAAACATAATTCTGATTTTCTAATTTTTATTTTTAAAAGCGATACATAAACGAATGTAGTCAACAGGCTTGCTTGTATACTACTACTATTTTTGGGAGTATCTTTTTATACTGGTTTTTTAGAAGTTCTTATGTGTTTCCTTTTTTTTTTTTTTTTTTTTTTTTTGTGTTCACCTCTTAATTATTTACCATTTACATAGCATTATTTAACACTTTCTCCTTTAGCTGTCTTTTGAAGGCCAGACAGTTTATGTAAGAATTTTGTTCTTTAATCTTGTGTCTGATTAACAAATTGCTTAAGTGTCAATGTTTTAATTTGATTCCTGGATTTCAAATATTTGAATGATTGTAGCAGATAATTGTTGTTTACATTTGGAAATATCTGCTTGGCTCTATTTGACAGGAAAACAGTTTCTTTCCCTGAAAGCTAGAATATGCAAAGACTCCCTGTGTGGAACAGCATTATGAATATATTTTCCCGAACATCTCCATTTGAAAAATGGATGTAATTTGATTTTTATAGCAACGTTATAGGTTAATTTTGAGCAATCGTGGTAGACATTCAGTATGTTGTCTATTCTTTTACTCTCGATACGTCTAAAATTTTCTTGAGTACATTAACCTTGAAAGTGAGAAAGCTGGATAAATTTTTAATTTTTTGTAAATTGTTTTATTATCCCTGTAGCTTCAACTAAATTTTGTGGTCTCCCTTTCGAGAGTTAATACCAGATTGAAGCTTTAATAAAACTAATTCGAATCAACTGGTTCTAGTCCACGTTGCCGCCTACAGTTCCCTTGTTACTTTTAATACCACATTAATTAAAAACTGCTCAAAACCAATGCGTCATGAATTAGTGCTGGAACGTTCTTCTTCGCTACTTGAAGGCTTTTTTTGTTGGTAAAAAGTTTGATCTATTTTTGTTTTATTTTGTTGCTTGTACCGTGAATCACTGGAATCCCATAAAAAAGGTATTAATATACGGAATGATTTCTTTAAACGCAAATCACAGTTATTATTATCTGGAGAGAATTTTCTGATCATACTAACGTCAAAATGCTTTTTTATTTCCTGCACAGATATAGTTCATTTAAAATATTAATTTAACAATCTCAACTGAATAAAGTTTGTGATCTTTCAGTCCAGTTCTATAGTATGTAATTTTTAACTATCGCTTATTTCTTCTCGTATATATAAAACTTTTTTTTCCCGGAGTTGTTCTAATTCCTCTGTTGCAGAAAAAAAGATCAATATTCTAACAGTGGTTATCCTTCTCAGCAAAATGACGTAAGCTCTTTTACTAACACTTTGAAATTCGTTGATCGTTATTCATTGTCGAAATTTTCGTAGATGTAACTGCTTGGTTCATTTACGAGAACAGGTGAAGGGTACATATAACTTTATTTTATACATCTCTGTTCTGTCAAAAGCACCAAGGGGTTGGTTTTATTAACGTCGCACTAGAAGCAACATGAGGGCTATTGGTGACAGACCTCGTAATTTTGAGCCTCGGACAAGTAACGAAGATGACACCTGAGCTGTACCCTTTCTCCTAATTTCCACACCACACCAACGGGAGAACTTTGAGCCACGACAGATTTAACGTACATCAGCCTCGGCTACTCTGTGGGTCTTTTGTGGCATCAAAGTTCGAACAAACGACTCGACGAAAACCGCCGGCCTCGAGTGCCGGTGTTGCCACTCGGCTACCGCCACCACAACACCAAAGCATTAAAGTTTTTTAGTGTAAAATTCCCGAATAATAATTAATCTACTTTGAATATATTGTATATACGAAACAAGACTTTGGTTTTGTATGAATTTCATTTTTATTAAAAATATTAATGTCTTCAGGTTGAAGTATTTAAAGAATCACTACGGTTATTATTACGCATATAATTGAAAAATGGTGTTTGATTTGAATAAAGTACTAAACACGACTAAAAGTAAATCTTAATTAGTTTAATTAACATAAATGAGGCAGACGTAAACATTTTTTTTTTTTTTTTTTTTTTTTTGTTGAAGTAAAATCGGTTAGAAACTGCTATTGGAAAAGTTCAAAACTCGGCTGATAAAAAAATGCCGATTTCTATTTTGTGAATTATATTGGGCTTAGAGAATTTTGACTACTTTACATTTTTTAAGTATATTGAAATTGAATTATTTCCCTCTCTCTTCATTAATTCGAATTTTATAATTTGAATCGAGAAATATATACTACTGGTGAATTCTCGTGTATTGTTTTGTTGTATAGTCTTCGCAAGTCATCGGTTATTTTTTTCTATTTATGCAAATGTTGATTATTAAACTTCTGGTGGCCGCGGTAGTCTAATGGTCATGGCTGCGGCCGGCGGTTTTCTTCGAGTCGTGGGTTCGAGCCTGGATACCACTAAAGATCCGCCGTGTAGCCGGGGTGACGCACGTTAAATCTTGTCGGGGTCCAAAGTTCTCCTGTTGGCGTGGGGGCCGCGGTAGCCTAGTGGTCAAGGTCGTGGATAGCGGCTGGCGGTTTTCGTTCAGTCGCGGGTTCGATCCTTGGCCACCAAAGACCCGCCGTGTAGCCGGGGCTGATGCACGTTAAATCTGTTCGGGGCCCAAAGTCCTCCCGTTGGCGTGGTGTGGATGTTAGGAGAGGGGGGTGCCAGCTCAGGTGTCGTCCTCGTCACTTGACCGTGGTTCAAAATTACGAGGTCCGTCGCCAATAGCCCTCGTGTTGCTTCTAGTGCGACGTTAATAAAAACTAAACTAAACTAATCTCCTGTTGGCGTGGTGTAGCCGCGGTAGCCTAGTGGTCATGGTTTCGGATTCGTGGCCGGCTTTTTTCGTTCAGTCGCGGGGTTCGATCCTTGGCCGCCAAAGACCTGCCGTGTAGCCGGGGTTGATGCACGTTAAATCTGTCGGGGCTCAAACGTTAAATCTGTCGGGGCTCACACCCCGGATACCTCCTGCATCCGTGGTGTGGATGTTAGGAGAGGGGGGTGCCAGCTCAGGTGTCTTCCTCGTCACTTGACCGAGGTTCAAAATTTGAGGTCCGTCGCCTGTAGCCCTCAAGTTGCTTCTTGTGCGACGTCAATCAAACCAAACCAATTATGAAACTTCTGATACAAAGCAGTATCTATCACATAAAGTAATATACCTCTGAATTTAGTAAATAATGTCTTGTAGCCTTCTAGTTACTGTTCAAATGAATGTTTCTAGTACACTCAATCGCTATAACGAATTTATAATTAATAGTGCATCAAATGGTTATTTTTGCATGTTTGACATGCCGCTTTTGGACCAAGAATGACAGAATAGTCCCACTGTAGCTCATATATGTCGTAAGAGGTGACTAAAATGGGTACCCAGCGTCTGGGGGTATAGCCGGGCACCCTGCCCCTGGGGATTATATCAGGGGACACCAAAGAATTGCCTTCTTTAGGCAAGTACGGGCATCATGACCCCGAGGTACCATAGTGATCTTATTCTTTCTCGCGGGGTTTACTGTCTTTGGTAAACACGGATGATGCGCCCCCGGGATACCCTAGCGACCCTTCTCTGTTTTCGACCCTCCTTCTTGTCAACTAATTTATCTTTTCCTCAATTTCTTCTCGTCTAGACCACAGTTAATTCTTGTTTGGCGCAGCATAGCCATATTTGGCTCATGCGCCAATAAACTTTACTTTCTTGCATGACCTTTTTGTCTATCAATTTTTTTTCAATGTTTTAATGTCTGGATCACAGATTTACCTTGTTTGGCGCAGTATGACCACATATGGCTCTTGCGCCAATAAGACTTCACTATCATCATCATGCCGCTTCTTGGTTTAGCCATCTTTTACGTGTTAATCCGATGTCTTTGGAATTTATGCTTGTATTGATCCAAATGTTAGTTGATTGAGAGACTAGATGTGAATCCTTATTCTATAAATATAGGAGGAAATGAGTTTAATTTCTGGTGAGATATGCACTTTTATCTTATCTTGAACAAAAATGTTCAGTTTAACGTGAACTGTTATAGATATTTTTCTTTACTTTTAGGATACTAAAGCGCTTTTTTTAAATTTTTTTTTTTTTTTTTATAAATATAGCGTTTTTTTTTCAATTTTTTGCAATAATAGACATGCAATAATTCACTGAGAATAAAACTTTTAAATTCTAATTGCTGTGAAAAGGAATGTTTTCCATTATTGTGAATATTCAATTAAAAAAAAAATGTTTCAATATACAACAGCATAGAATTTTTGTTCGAGATATAATTAATTTTCAATTCTCCGTTAGTAAATAATCGTTTTTAAAAACGAGTTCAGTAATGTTTAACACATAAGCAATTTTTATAATTTACGAATGAATTAATGGTAGGGTGGGGATTTAGATACCTTCTTTTAAAAATCGCAAGTTCTGTGGGTATCGTATTTTCATTCTAATGAAGCGGAAATGCTTTCTTATAACAGATTTATTTTTATGCAATTTTTGTATTAGTAAAATATTTAATGTACAACAATTATTTGAATGGTAGTTTTGTATTAGCATTTTCAGTACAACTTTAATGGTTTTATTAGAATAAAGTTCGAAATTATATTTATTAAAATCATTTCTAAAAATGATGCTTGATAGGTGTAGGGGGGGGGAAACAAGAGAGTGAAGAAAAGTCTTTCTGGTATTTTTTTAAAATTATTATTACAATTTTCATATTTTACGTCTATTGCGATTCAGATGTTATGAACTTATTTTGAAGCAATTAAAATGACAGACATATCTATTTTTTTTTCTTAAAATATATGTAACATTTTTCTTACCTGCTTATTTATATCTGTAATGAAACTCTTGTCTCAAACTAACATTTTTGTTTTAAAACACAGTAATATAAAGCTTACTATTAACCGAGATATAACATCATTGAGCTTGACTCTGCGCTGGCCTAGTGGTCATAATCACGATTTCGCAGTTTCCGTCAAATCGTGGGTTCGAGCCCTGATGCCTCTAAAGACTTGCCATATACCGTCTCTGATGTTCTTTAAATCTATTGAAGTCTTCCAGTAGGCGTGGTATGGAAATTTGGAGAGGGAGTAGCCAGCTTAGGTGTCATCTTCTCTTGACTGAGGTTTAAAATTATGAGGTTCGTTGAGCAAAAAGCCTTCGTGTTGCTTCTAGTGCGATGTTAAGAAAAAATCAATCGACAATCATTGGGCTTGACTGATTCAATTAATTACGTATAGTAAAAGGAATTTCTGTTTTATCACATGAGAAATACATTGTTAGAAATTATAGTGATGATAGAAAGATTAAAATTTTATTTTGGTTTAAAAATGTACTTTTTAAACTTCCTTTTTTTCCAAAATATTTTTTCTCGATGAAAAGTTTAGCCTTAATGAATATGGGGTTGTAAAAGAAAGTTGAAAATGGAGAGATGAATTTAATGAGTTGGAAAGAGGAATTTAGAATTTTTTTTTTTGCATATCTTGAAATACTCAGCAGTGTCGTATTCTATAAACTAATTTTAGAACTGCTGCTTTTCATTTATACTTTCTCTAGAGTACCATGCTTCACAGTATTGATAAAAAACTGCCCTTTTTCTTTTTTTTCAAAAAAATCTTTTGCCTATTCATATTGTGTGTTGATTTCACATGGACGTTTCATAATATTTAAATATTGAATAGTATTGAGATTTTTTTTTTTGAAAAAAAATTGCTTTCTCTCTGGATATATAGATATGCAGTGCAGTATGAAAATTCAGAGCGTCAAGTACCAGTTTCTGTAGTTTCTTCGTCATCTGAACTGTGGTTTAACAAATAACGTAAATTGTATAACTGTGTAGCTAATGCAGCATTGACTGAAAAGAAATAATGACTGTATAAATCAGGAGTATTTAATGAAAACTTATTTAAAGCAATCTGTTTCAATGTTTTGTATAATTTGTTCATCAATCTCTAACTATCAGTTCAATAGTTCTTTTTCTGTGGCTTTTATTTGTGAGATAGTATGTTTAATATTTTTAATCATCTCTTGTGTATTATGAAAAATTATGTTGTTATTTTTCACATAATTTTTATATTTTATTTGAGCTGTTTTTACCTCCCACAAATTCAGCATTTGCATCTCACTTTATTTTTTTTTAGAAGAAGTATGTGATTCACACACAACTTTTGCTTGTAATGAAATTGATGTCAAACCAAGTGATGCAGATTTGATGCCACCTCCTCCCTTGCCTCCTGCTAAAGATTTTAACGAAAATCATTGTAGTTTTGACTGGAGGGAAAATATCGCCATTAATTGTGCATCTAGCATCAGCATAAAAAAAGAACCTGAAGATGTAGATACGCCTCTTACTACTACTGCCACTGTACATCAAATTCCAACAAAAAAACTTGATACTCCTCTTGCTGCAATGATGCCTTCAAAGTATAAAAATATGGATGTCACGAAATTGTTCCCTGAATTTCGGCATGGTCAGGTATGTTTGCTTTTGATATTTATGATATTTTAAGTAATTGAGTTAAAGTGTGTTATATGTATTTGAATTGAATATATATTTATGTGTTATATTATATCTATTTTTGAGTTTTTTTATATCTAGTGGGATACTAAAGAATTATGCTTCTTGTTGATTTTTTATTGTAGTAAAATTAATTTTAATTCTTTTAAGTTTGCTTAAATTTTTTTAGAATTAAATTTAATGGATTTTATTTTCTCTTCTAATAAAGGTATTGAGATTTTCACGCCTGTTTGGTCCAGGAAAACCTAGTAGTTTACCCCAGTTATGGAGAGGTGTGAAAAAAAAGAAAAAGAAAAAGAATTCTGTCTCGGAAGAGAGAGATTCAGGGCATGTGTACAAAATTATGAAGAATATATCTGTAGATAATTCCACATCATCTCCACCACCCCCAGAAGAAGTTGAATCTGATGATGAAGTAAATGATTTTTGTCGATGAAATTAATTGCACATTTTTTAAAAAATTACTTAATATATTTCCAAATTTCAATATTATACAATTTCGAACCATTTGATTATAAGAATAAATAAAAGAGTTTGATGTTGAATGTAGCTGTTAATATCCCTTTTCTGTATTTATGTTATAGGTTATAAGTTTATATGTTTGGAATGTTGTACTATGTGTTTTGTATGTAGTATAATTTCATGGCAAATTATGCTTTGAACTCTTATCACTCGAGTATTATAGAAGGCTGTTCTATTTTTTTTATATATATATGTACATTGTATGTACATACCAGTGGCTAACAATGTATTTTTCTTTAAAAGTAAGATTCGGATTTTAATTCGTCATTAATAAATACATTACCTTTAAGAAACAATTTAATTTTTTGAATATTTGGAGCTCATTTAGAACCTTGTACATGCCATTGATGTACAAATTTGTTTTAAACTGAAGTATTTTGATATGTGTGTGCAGAAAATATCCGTAGTTTGAGTATTTATTGATTAAAAATATTTTGTGACTAATTTAATTTTTATCATGTAATTTTTAGACAAAACTTATGAAACCAGAAGAGAAAAACAGAATGGGTACACAAAATGAATCTTACAAAAGCAATGATCTTGCTCCTGATTTTGCTGCATGGAGATTAGGCCCTTCAAAATTATGGTATGATATGCTTAATGTTCCTGAAAATGGTGTAGGATTTGACTATGGATTTCGCTTGAAAAAAAAGGAGGTACTTATTGTTTTTCAAAAGTATATTTCAAATATTATATGATGTTTTTCAAAAGTATATTTCAAAAACAGTTTTAATCTCTTGTTGATTTAAGATTTATGATTACCAAATGAGTCATAATTTGGTGAGATAAATGAATTCCTTTCTAAATTTTCAGTACTAAGTACAAATAAATAAAAATGTGTCAACTATTGAATTGAAATCTGCATACTTTTTGTGTTTAGTTATGCTAAATTTTTAAGTGATATGCTTTGTATACTTCAAATTATTATATAGGAGGAGTATATAATCTATACATATTTGTGGTTTCTTGTAAAAAATTTTCTGTTTCTTGTTAATTTTTCTCACCCAGTTTTCTAAAATTGTTATCTCTTTTTCACTTTAATTTTATTTTCAAAGATTTCTAAATATCTCTCATTCTTGTTTATTAACTGTTAAAAAAATGTAAATATTGGAACCCCTTTAGTTACTTGTTATTTTATTTTGATTGAAAATCAGTAACTTTCTGCTTCTTTAAGTCAAATGTTATGTAAATTTGTTTCATCTGAAGAGTACCAATAAATGTCTAAAATTAAAAGATTATATTTCTGTAGTCTTTTTCTTCTCTATCAGTCAGATGAATCAGATGATTGTGCAGCAAAAAATGAAGTTGATGAATATCCAGATGATGCTTATTTTATGGTCACCCAATATGCCTGGGAAGATGATGTCATTTGGAATGGTGAAGAAGTAAAAAATAAGGTTTGTTTATATATCTGCTGTGAAAAAACATGTTCACTATTATTATTATTATTTTTAATTAAAGATGAGGTTTATATTTCGAAAAAAGAATATGGGGGGGGGAGGCTGTTATTTGCTTGGATTAAAACAAGAGAAGTGTATTTTCCTCAAATGAAAATAATTTGTAATACTGATATAAATTGTCTTTATTTTCAAATTTTTGTCTTATAACATTTAACTATTTAATTTAATGTTGGTATTAACTTAAATTTGAAACAATAAATTGTAATTAAATATGGTATTAAGCAAATTTTGGTAACCTTTGAATCTAAACATGGTCTGTACATATTTATTCATACTGACCTCTAATTGAACTTCTAAAATTCAGGATTAATTATGGAATTCCAACAGACTTTCATAACATACATAAAATCATGTATATGATATATAATTTTACAATCAATTACAATGTTTCGTGTTGCTCTAATGATTCGTGCTTCGCAGGAGCTCTACTAGAAGAAAATAGGATAATTTTGAGGATTGAAATTTATTTCTGTAGATGACAACTTTGTCAAGCATCATACGTAAGACAGCTATATGTAACTTAAAAAAAGAGGAAGGATTGCACTTTAATTTTGGAATATCTTATTACTTGAAAGTTGTGGTAGGCAACAAAGTGTTAAAATGTTTCTTCAATGTGTTATTTTAATATTAATTGAATTGAAAGTGACTCATGGTTGATTCTGGAGAAGTGGGTGATGTAAACAGACTATGCTTACATTATGGGCTTTAAGGGATTTTTAATTCTTACCATTTGAACAAGAGGTGAAAGAATTTCTTTTTATATCAACAAAAACTTTGATGAATAAACCTTTTTTTCCCAATTTAGTTTTCTTTGAAGACATAAAAAGACATAAGCTTTTCCTTTTTTCCCCCCAGGTCCTTGCTAAATTGAATAATAGAAATAATGCTGCTGGGTGGGTGCCCTCTAGTCATAATCGTACAGCATCTGCTTTCAGTGAGCAAGGTAATTATAAATTATTTTATAACAGGTATTCTCTCAAAACCTGTATCATATGGTTTTGATGCTAAAAGAATGCTTGTAATTTAAATTAGGCTTTCTTGTTTAACATAATGATTGTTTCCTGTAAAAAAATAAGTGAAAATGTGTTTGGTTCAATTGGTTATGCATTCACTTTAACTCAATTGGAATTTTTTTATTTTTTAAGATGGTGCATGAAATTACGCCCAGGTATTGTTTTAAAAATTAAGTTAGTTCTTGAATGCAATTCTTATATTATTATCATAATGATTCATTATTATGATCAAGTTTATTTCAATGAATGATATGATACTAAGAAATAAAAATATACACCTCATCTTTTTTTAAGGTAAAAATATATAATTTCTGTTTTTTTTTTTTTTTTTTTTTTTGCGAAAACTAAATTTCAAAATCTAGGAAGTGTTCAGTACATAATATGCATTTATTGCGAATGTGAAAAAAATATTGTAATAAAACTTAGTTTCTTAAATAAAAATACTTTAAAAGAAATAAAGTACTTTTATAATTTTTAATCTCAAATACAGCTTTAGTCCTAACTTTTTGACAGACTTGTTGATGTGGTTATGTACCTCCACATATACACTCTGGCAAAAACCTATCGTGATTGAGTATGTACTTTACCTATCTAATTCTTATTGGCACATTTCGTCGTGGCATGGCCATATTCAACCTGGATATCATCTTTCATAGGTTAGGAGATGTATGTTAAAAATTATTATATTATGAACATCATTCATATCTACACACAGATCCATCCATATAAGTCATCCTATTGTTACGACAAATTATTTTCCTGGGGTTCATGTGCAGAAAGTGAAAACCAATCCCAAGATGGAGGATAATGGCAAATGATGATTTATTCGTAAATCTTCAGGACAACATACAGGTAGCACAGCTAGGACAATGGCAGATACATAGCACTTGCACAATTTGGTCACACAGATACAGGAACAAAACACATGTTTAGTACAGTCACAGTTAAAATACTGCAATGTTTAAAGAGAAATCAGTATTGAAGTGAGGAAATTCATATTAAGATTATTAAAAAAAAAAAAATCCTTCTGTGTAATATTTAAAATTGTTGGTAGAAGTCTAGTGCAGAATTGAAAATCCAGCTTATTCCTGTTTTTGGAAATTGTAAAGTATGCCTCATTATCTTGTCTTTTACAATTATGAAAAGAATTCCAGATAGGATGCATCTCTGCTTTACTCAAGTTTTGATATCAAATGCCTCTGATGGAGTACCATTTACTGTAACTTGTAATTGACTCTCACAATACAGATTTCTAATATAAAATTTTCAGGAAATCCATAGAAACTTATAATTTTACTCAGACAGTCTCTGATTATGTTGTCAAATGCTTTTTTGAAGTCTGTAAAATTCAGGTATAAAGTTGAATTTAGCTCAATATATTGCTCAAGAATGTACTTGAGAACAAAATATGATTTAATGTACTTTTTCCATCTCTTCTTATCTATTACGAATATATATAGGCCCTCTCCCATTTTCTCAAATAAAAATGTATTAATTCTGATTATACTACAAATTTTGCATTGAAGCCTGTACATGAAGTTTTTGTAATTTCTAAATCTTGTTATGATTTATTAATCGTTGTATTTCTCCCAAAATACTGATTTTGTGTAAACATGTCCTTCTTTAGAGGAATTTTACTATTCAGTCAATTTAAATTGATGAAAATTAAATTATTTATAATGTATCATTAAAAGTAATGTTTGTAATTAAATTATTTAAAATGGTTTTCTTGAATTTTGAGGTTATAAGTATTATTTTCATAAATAACAGTATTTTTTAAATACTAGAATGTGAGTTCAGTGAAGATAAAGACGATACATGGTGGTCAATTTTTCCTGTCGAAAATGAGGATTTGATTCATGGTCATTGGGAGGAGGATGTCATATGGAACAGTGAAGTAAGTTTTCATGCTTTAATTATGACTCTAGATGAAAATGTTATTTGAATGAAAATGTTAAATTTTATGAATTGAGTTTTTTTTTAATTATTTATTAGTTATTATTGTCAAATTATTTGTCAAAGAGTTTTGGTCATCTTCTTCATGCAAAACTTAAAATGTTTCTGAAGATCAAATTTTTTTTGTTTTCTTTTTTTGGGATGTACTGAATTGTATAAAATACACATTTCTTAAAATTACAACTTCCTTACAAATCAAAATGATTTAATTTAATGAGCAACATTTATTAATTTAACATTGGAAAAGTATGTTTCATAACAGTTTTTTCCAGTAGTTACATATACAATAATTAAGAAAAGACTTGGCTGTGCTTTATATTTAATTGTGTAAACAAACGTAAGTACTGTTTTTTTTAAGGATATGCATGGTAATTAGATAAATATATTTCCAGAATCAATTAAAAAATCATTATGTATCCAGAAGTTCTAATTTCATATATGTACTTTCTCTCTCTCTCTCTCTCTTTTCTTGTTTCCATGCAGTAACAAGTAATTAATTGAAAACTGTATGTAAATTACCTGTGAATTTTTCAGGAATAAACATTTTTTTTCTTCTTATCCCTACTTTTCACAATTAAATATTGGCCTGTCAAACTACTTTGTCAGTTATGTTATCAACAGTATTTTAATGAAGAATTATTGTCTTTCTTTGTTTATTTGTAACTGAAAAATATGTGAAATTTCCTTTTAGAATTGATGAAATCATGTGTGGACATAATTATTATAGATAATCAGTTTGTTGGTGATTATCTATCTCGTTTGGATAATGCTAATATTTAGAAAATTGTTTGTTCCTGTTCTTTAGACCATAGGAAATAATTCAATGCAAAATCTGTGAGTGGATTATTGCATTGGCAGTAATTTAATGTATCTTTTTCAATACTGTCTGACATGAATAATATTGGTTTTCTCTCTGAAGCTCTCTTTCACTGTTGGAAATGTTTACTGAGTTTGATCACGAATTTCTTTTGAACTTCTTAGAATACTAAATTCTTTTTTAGTTTTTGTAACTTGTAAATCCCAAGAAACTTAACTTCTAGCTATGAAAGTTTATTAAAGATTATTATTAGAAAATCGTGACAAAATATATAAAAACATACATGTAAATTATAAGTATTATATCTCTCTTTTAGGCTATGGATAAAATACCTGAACCAAAGGTTTTGACACTTGATCCCAATGATGAAAACATTATTTTACGAATACCAGATGATCCAGATCCAAATTCCATAGCATCAAATGAGCCAGTAAAGGAGAAAAAGGTAAAATTCATGACAGCATATTATTGAAAATTATTATTGCAAACATTTTTACTTTTATTGTGATGAAAACAAGGTTGAATTATTTTCTTTGTTAAAAAATTCAATGAAACACATTAATAAAAGTTATATTACTGTCCAGAATTTTTAAAAATATTCTTCTTTTTTAGGATATGGTCAGGAAGTCTCGCATCCTCTTAGGAAAAGCTGGCGTCATTTCTGAGCCAGAACCTCCAAGTCCTGTATGTTTATTATTCGTAGAACATTATTTGAAAATGTACATTTACAAATTGATTGAATAGAAATAATTTGCTTTATTCTTACTAAACAATTTTAAAGAAACATTTGAGACTTATTTTTTTTTTGTCTGTATTCAACTTTTTATTCAAAGATAGTTGTATTTTGTTGCTCTTTAAGAGTACCTTTTAAAAATAATATTTTGTGCCCCTTTTCCAGCCACCACCTCAAAATATAAAAAAAGATCCTTTTAACATATCCAATGACGAATATTATAATCCTAAAATGACTCAAGATACTGCTTTGAAACCTAATGTTGGTGGAAATCTCATTCAGGTAAGTAAAAATCGTTTTAATCTAAAATTATTTTTAAGTAAAGAAGTTCAGGAAAAAAAGAAACATTTTTATATTTTTCTAGCATTCAATACCAGCTATTGAATTAAGAACTCCATTCTTTCCGACACATATGGGTCCTTTGAAACTGAAGCATTTTCATCGACCTCCTCTAAAACGTTATTCTCATGGTAGCCTTGCTCAGCCAGGTTTTCATGGTGTTGTTCCTCTACTTAAGCATATTAAACGAAAAGCAAAGGTAAGTGTTCATGTGTGCTTATTTATTATTATTAATGTTTTATCATTATGAATAATTTAATTTTTTAAATGGTTATAATGTCACTTATTTTTTATTATTATGCAAAAAAATAGCGTAATTATGAACTTTTGAATGCATATAAAGTGCTAAGTTGTGCTGGAAAAAAAAATTAAACATTTTATTTTATTGGTTAGTTGGAAAGCATTTTGTATATAACTAGACGTAATATATAAAGTGTTTATATTGAATTAGTCAAACTGGTAAATTATTGTTGTATTTTTTAATTTTTTTCTGAGCAATTTTATTGGAAAAAATCATTTATTTATTTAAAATAAAGCTGAATTACTATATTAATATTTAGAAGTAAGGAAGAAAAATGTCAACTGTACAATAAAATGTAATACTGGTCAGAATGGATTATAAAACTGAAGTACTTTTGATCATTAGATATACAACTATGATGAAAACATTTAAAACACATTAAGAATGAATCAAGTTAAAATTTTTTTTTACTTCATTTGAAAATGATTCAGATATATTATTACATACTCATTATAGTTTATGAACCTTTGTCATCAGTAACACTAACTCTTTGATATATATGTATATTTCTTTTGAAACAAATTTATTACTAAAATACTGTTATATTCTGAATAGTGATAATGGCTTGATTCTGTAAGGAAATTAATTTACACAATTGTACATTGCTATGTGAAATTTATGTCAATATTTGTATGCTTACTGTTTATTTTGTTATTTGTATTGTCTTTGTAGCAACGAGAGGAAGAACGAGAAGCATCTGGAGGTGGTGAAATGTTCTTTATGCGAACACCAGAGGATTTGACTGGTCGAGATGGTGAACTTATCTTAGCTGAGTATTGTGAGGAACATCCTCCATTAATAATGCAAGTAGGAATGGCTACAAAGATTCGGAACTATTATAAAAGAGTGAGTAAAGTCACCTTGAATTAGTGTCTGCAAATTGAAAGGAAGGGTATCTGTCCATATCATTTTTGTATTAAATCTCTTGCTTATGTAAGTTTAAAATTCTTAATTTCTTTAACTCCATCATAACTTTGAAGACTATAATATTATTTTTTTAAAAAAGGGTTATTTCTCAACATTTTGGTAATTTATCTTTTTGATAAAGTTCATTCGTCGTTGAAATGATTTTAGTTGTATGAGGAAGTTTCTGTTTTCAATTAAAAGGATTCCCTTCCTTTAATTATTAATTAGCAGATTATAAACTTGTTTTGATGACAAAATTCATAAGAATATTCAAATTACTGAAAACTATTTATTTCTCATTTCTGTTCTGATGAAATAATTATAATGTTCTAAATAATTATAGTTGCTTCTACAACTTTTCTTTCCTCTCTGTGTGTATTAAATAATTCACTAGGTTTTTGAATGGAAAGCAAGTTTTAGCTTATTTTATTATTCAAAGTATCTAATTTCACATCAGAATAAGAATATTTAATGTTTTCGATATTCAGGCTTTTATTTTGATATGTTTGTAAGATTATCAAAAAATTTAAAAATGGCTATGTGTGCAATTCGCTATATATTGGGTTGGAGGGAAAGTTCTGTCGTATTTTAAATGGGCAGGTGATTTTTCTTGTAAATAAAAAAACATCTGGTTAGTGAGTCATTCGGATTTTTTTTGTTGTTCTTTTAGCTGCTGTATAATATAAAAGGTGTGTTTTATGTTTTAATAATGTGTTTTATTTTAACCCTTTTTTACTGTTCATCATTTACTTGTGATATTTAAAGTGAAAAACATGTCAGTAGATAAAGGGCATTTACGACACTGCATTTTGAATGAATTCCAAAAAGGAAGCAACGCATCGGTTGCATGTAAAAATTTATGTGCGGTATTTGGAAAAGATATTGTAAATGTTCGTACTTGTCAAAGATGATTTAGCAAATTTCGTTCCGGGATCTGAGCCTCCAAGAAAGCGATCGATCTGGACGACCATCCAAGATCGATAATGATGTTTTGCGATCCATGTTGGAAAATAATCCACATTTAACAAGTTGAGAAATTGCAGAAGAGTTTGGCATTCATCATACAACTGTTGGGGATCACATTAAATCTCATGGGTTTGTGTTAAAGCAAAGTGTTTGGGTTCCACATGAATTAACGGAAAAGAATTTGTCTGATCGTATAAGAATGTGTTCATCACATCTGATTAGACACAATGTGGAGCCGTTTTTGGACAAGCTGGTTACTGGATATTAAAAGTGGATTCTTTAAGAGAATATTAAGAGAAAAAAATCTTACTGCAAACCAGGAATATCATCAGCAACAGTTCCAAAACCAAGTATCCATCAATGAAAAGTACTGCTTTGTTTGTGGTGGGACAGGAAAGGTCCAGTGTACTACGAGTTGCTGAAACAGGGAAAAACCATTAAAGCGGATCTGTACTGCAATCAGTTGGATAAATTGAATGCAGCTATCAAAGAAAAAATGCCAGCATTAGTGTCCAGAAAAGGAATAGTGTTCCACCACGATAATGCTCGACCGCATACTGCATTGGTGACTCAACAAAAACTGAATGCGTTAGAATGGGAAGTCCTTAGTCACCCACCGTATTTATCTGACATTGCACCATCTGATTATTACCTGTTCAGATCTCTGCATAATTATCTAACGGTAAAAAAATTCAAGTCTTGAAAGTGTTTCTAAGGCAGTTGCTGACTATTTTAACTCCAAGGACGAGAACTTCTACAAAACAGGAATTCACAGGTTACCTGAAAGATGGCAACAGGTTGCAACAAACAACAGAGCATATATGATTGATTAATATTAAACACATATTTTTATAAATGAATTCAAATATTTTCTTTAAAATACGACAGAACTTTCCCTCCAACCCAATATCATAAGTTTCTTGAGTTTTATCTTCTGTTTGTAGTGTCATATCTCAAAACTAAGACTTCTAAAAATATTTGTTATATTTGTGTATGTAACACATTGGCTCATCATTATTTTTTCAATTAACTGCATTTTTAGAAACCTGGGAAAGATACAGGGGCACCTGAGTACAAATATGGTGAAACTGCTTATGCTCATACATCACCATTTCTTGGCTCTTTGGCACCAGGTCAAAGCGTACAAGCTTTTGAAAATAACCTCTTTCGATCTCCTGTCTACAAACATGTTTTACCAGATACAGATTTTGTGATTATACGTACCCGGCAACAGTAAGCAATTTATTTGTATAATTCCAGAAATGAATTTTTAATTAACTAAAAATTACATCTATTTTGCTTTTTCCAGCTTGTCTCTCCCCCCCCCACTAGCTATTAATTAATAACATTCTGATTTGCATACTGAAAAGAATATTTTTTAATACATGCAATGTTTTCATTATTCTTGGAGTGTAATTGATAAAATAATTATGCTGTTATATATAGTTTTTGTATAATGTTTCGGAATTCTCACGATTTTATCACTTATAACACTTCTATTTAACACTTCCAGCTATTTTATCAGGGAAGTTGAAACAATATTTACAATTGGGCAACAACTGCCTCTTTTTGAAGTACCTGGGCCTAATTCAAAGAAGGCAAATAATTTTATCCGAGATTTTTTACAGGTATGTATAAGTTATTGTCATGTTTTAAAATATTAGTATTAACATGAATATTGATACCTGACTTTTTCAACAAATTTGATTTTATTAATAAATCTTGCATAAAATCATTCTCTAAACATCTTAAAATGTATATATCTTATTTTAATTTCATATATTGTTATATGTGCAATGGCTTTATTGTTAAGCTAAGGCCTTGATATACTTTGTTTAATATAACACTATTCTTCAAAAAAAAGTATATGTAAAAATGAAAGAAAATTCTTGCAATTTTAGCAAAATCTGTATAATCAAGACAAGAGGGTCACATACAATTAATCATCTGCTACTTTTGAGGAGAAAAATTTACTTAATTATAGAAAAAAAAAATTTTTTAGGGCACTTTAAGTAGTAAATCTGAACTTTACTTTTTCAAAAGATGCTTATAAAAAGTTTTAATTATTGTTATTCTTTCTATTTCTGTGGGCTTGCATATTTCAGTATATATGTATTTGAATTCCAAATATTAATATACTCAGGGATTTCTCATAATGGTTATTAATATATCTAATATTTTATCCTGGTATATATTGCTGAACATTAAAACACACGTTAAAAAAATTTTCTGAAAAAATATTTCATTTAGTTAAATTCTTTATGTGAAGAGTTTTAATAATTAAAATATCACATGAAGAATGCCGAAAAAAAATCATAGATGGCTGGAATAAGTAGCATGTATTGTATTTATTGATTTTATTATCTTATAACCTATTATTTCTTATTTGTTATTCTAAAATTTACTAAATATCTACTTAACTTAAAGGATACTATTTTAATATGATTCTTATAATTTGTTAGATTTGAGGTTCTGATTACAAAACATGTAGTGTTGTTCATGAATTTCTCAGTCCAGTTTAGAAAATATACTTCTCTAGGTCTTTATATATCGACTATTTTGGAATAGTAAAGATAATCCTAGGCGTATTAAAATGGAAGATATTAAGAAAGCCTTTCCTTCACATTCAGAAAGTAGTATTCGGAAACGTTTAAAACTTTGTGCAGACTTCAAACGAACAGGTGAGAACTTAGCTGTTTCAAACTTCTAAAGTATTTTCTTAGATTTTTAATATGATTATTTTTTTTCATTACTAAATTACTGTTTTATTTTATAAAAGCTTCAGAGAGAAATAAAAGTGGGTATTAATTAATAGCTTAATTTGATTTACTTTTTGTTAAAATTTTTTAATGGCACTATTATCTTTAGTTTTCCTTAATGCATAAAAAAGTTTTTTATTATAAACCATTAAAATATATATGGAAAGTATATATCTTATTATCTATGTATATCTAAAAAACTACATAATAAAATATCATAAAGCTTTTTCTCATTTGAAAAAATGCATGCAAAGTTGAATGCAGCTTTTATTGTTCTTAAATTTTATTTTATAGGTACTGACTCAAATTGGTGGGTGTTGAAAAGTGAATTTCGACTTCCCACCGAAGATGAAATAAGAGCTATGGTTTCCCCTGAGCAATGTTGCGCATATTATGGAATGCTTGCTGCTGAAGAACGGCTAAAAGTAAGATTAGTTTTTTGCTGCTTTTTTTTTTATTTGCAGCTATCTCTAAAATTATAAAAAAATGTATTGTAAAAAGTTTCTTAATTGGCACCTGGGTGTGCATGCATTATAAATATCACTGTGCAGTTTTTAAAATTATACTAAATTGTAAAATGTTATGATGGATCTTGAAATGGAATAACGGAAGGAAAATACACCAGTAAAGTTGAACCGGAATCTGTTTTAAAGAGAGATAAAAATGCAGAAATACTTTTAATTAAATAAAAGGAACATTTGATTTATTCTGAATAAACACCAAGTAACAACATAGAATATTCATGGTGGTAATGAGATACAACTGTGCAGCTCATATCTTTGTCAAAGTTATTAAAATTGAACATAAAGAAACAAAAGAATTTTTTTTTGATTTGAGAATTAGATTTTGGATTGAGTTTTTGTGTGTATCAAGTTTTATTTGAGTTAAACTATTAAATTGGCCATATTAAGCTTGCTAAATATCAACACGATATTAAGGGCAGAATCTGTATGTTACCCTGGATGTTTCTAGACACATCTGCATTGGTCATCAGGACACAGTTGCGAACAAGACTCATCACTTAAGACTAAGATTCCAACTAAGGGCTACTGACTAGTGCAGAAAAATATGCAGACGTCCAGAGCAAAATATGGTTTTTTCCCTATTATACACCTGACAAATCTACAAAGGTGTCATGTTGTAGTGTGCCAGTTACTTCGATAACTAAAAACAGATGATACTCTTTGCTATACTCTTCAAGCTTGCAGAATGCTTCTTTTGCCATATAGGTTTGCTGATCTGTTCCTCATGGATCACATTTGAGATCTTATAGTAAGGGGTCTGCAATCACCCAAGAAAATATTACCAATCTAGCCTGGCAGTTGGAGACAATTTGGCAAGATATCATGTGTGACACAATTCAAAACGTTTTTCAAACTGTACCATGTTGGGTGACTGCTTGCATCTGGGCCAGAGGTGGATCAACATTTTATTGGCTTCTTCATGTACATTTATCAAATTCTAGAATAAGTTATCAAATTTTTTTCTGAAATTGTAATTTTTTTTTATTTATATTCAACCTATCCAACCAGTTTTGTTGCTATTGGAGAAATCCTTCTCATTGTATTAATTTTTATCTCCTAGAAGGTTGATTTTTGATTCATAACTCCCCCCCCCCCTTCCTCATGAAATGTAGCTATAAAAATGAATTGGTTCATCCCTAGACATTTTCTTTAAATAAATGTTGTTCATATAAAACATAAATTATTTTGCAGCTATATTTCTAATTTATGCGTAATTTTTTCTGGTTAAGTGAAAATTATATATAAATGAAGATACTTTAATGTAACATGAAACAATACAAAACTATACTTTGTTGATTGTATTAGTTAATTAATTTAAGTGTCATGGTGTATTATATCCCAAATTTAACACATCTAATTTATGTGATTGCACAAAAGCAAGTTTCTATTCAGTTGTCTAAAAATTAGTTTTATTTTACCTGTATATTTTACTTAAAAAAATCAACTGCTTATTTCACTGTGAATTCTTAGTCTGACTCCAAATCCTTTCAATGGACTTTCCTTCTTAAGGTGAGTGCAGGATTTATGGTTAGGAAGTTTGGAGAGAGAGGTGCCAATTCACAGATGTTGTCCTCATCACTTGACTAAGGCTTAAAATTATGAGTTCTGTCATCAATAAGCCCTCAAGGTGCTTCTAAATGCAATGTTAATAAACAGTCTTCCTTTCTTGAATCTGGTAAGTATTGTCTCAATCATAGATCTATCTACACTAATCATGTAAAGTAAACAGTTGTTCCTTTTTAACTTAATCAGATTTTTAAATCTTGTTTTCTGTTGTACTAGCAATCATGATTTGAGTTTAAGTGTTTGTCATTATAGTTTTTTTTATTTCTTACAAAACCCCCTTGTTCATGATGCCTTCAGGGGGCTCATTTCTTTTAGATGGGAACAGGTATCACTCACCCAAGGGACCCCAGTGATATTTTTTTCCTTCTTCACTCCTTATTTTCCCTTTATCATGTTTTGTTTTCGAGAGTTTTGCATTTATGGTTTCTTATGTGTTGCTTATACATTGTTGTCTAACGTGTTTTTTTTTTAAATTTTTCTGGCTGTGCTAACTTTTGTTTCAAAATAAAAAAAAACCCAACCAACCAACGTATTCATGAATTTTTTTTATTTGCATGTCATTTTATCGAGGATGTTATTCAGCTGATAAAACTGGGATTTCTTCAAAATCTTTTTAAGATGCATTGCAGTAAGGTTAAGGCTTCAGCAATGAATACCTGGGTTTTTCTGATGAATCTGTACTGTAATACTATATTCTGGGTGACCTCTGAAATAAATATCAAAACTGTAGTCTTCAGTAGGATGCAGACTGTCTCCTCTTATCAGGTGGAAGCACATTAGGATGGACATCTGACTTTCTATCGTGAATCCATTTTTTAATTCGAAAACTTTAAATGTCAGTTGTCAAAGAATATGCCCATTTATAAAAAAAAATTATAACCTGATAAAGTTCTTTTCTTTCAAAATCACTATTTGTTTCACAAAATTGAAATCAAAGCATTTGAAACATTTTGAAGAACTACTATGTAGATATCTCTTTATTGAAACTACATGTGTGACAAATCATATCCTTTCTGTCATTAAAATGTTTTTAGATCTCCCAGAAAATTTTGTTCTCCATAAGTCTGCATACTTGCCACAGCTTTATTTTTGAACTCAACTTACTTTATGACTTTGAGTCAGAGACGTGTGAGCATTTATGGGTCCAGCATGTCAAACAAGCAAGAATTGTCATCAAAAAAGGTCCTGAAACCCATCCATGTATAAATATTGGATCTCGACCTTTTAGTTCTCCATAATTACCAAAACGGACCATTTCTTTTTACTTACATTTTCCATTCCATACTTACATTATGAATCTTTTTCTATTTTTTAAGTACCTCAGATTTGAACATTTTCAAACTACATGCTACAGTGAACAACTTTGTTCTCAGTGTACAGTTTTTGGTTCTTTCCATATGGTTTGTACCTGATAAACAATAAAGTGATATACTCAGTCTCATATATTTAATTCCGAAGCTTGCATTGCATATAGAATATAATAGAAAAAAGGTTTGAGTAAAATATTATCTTCTTTAAGCTAAGCAGTTCCACACTTCAAATACACTTTTAGATATCTTCAACTTCTTAAATCCTTAGACTGATGAAAGTATTATATACTTCTTTACAATAGGTTGTCTAAAACTTTTATCTACCTTTGTTTTTTCTGCAATTAGTGCTTCAAAGAATGCTTTATTCATTGCCTCACACTTTACTTCTGTAATTATAACATAATTCCTTTTGCATTTTCTTCTCTGTCCAATTCAACCATAGCTCCTCTGCACAATATCTTATCTGAATTATCTGATCTACCTTCCAGTTTGAATCAATCACTCTTGAATTCCAATAATCCTAAATTTAAAACGAATAATAATATTAAATTTTATATTAATATTATAACTCTTAAAATGGTATACTTAAAAAGATGAGTCGAATTCTATACCAGATGTCAGTTCACTATGAAAATTAAACTGACATCCAACAAGTTTGAGAATGTGGTTCGAGTACTCAAAATGCCGATTATGTCAATAAATTTAAGAATTCTTATTGTGCTTTTTAGCATACACTAAGCACTGGAAATGAAAGTAATCTTTCTAATGTCTGATATTTTTTTCAGTGACATTATTCACATTATTTAACATATTTTCTCCCATGCATTATCTTCTTGCCTTTATCTATTAGGAAATGTTGTTTTTAAATAATTTGTACATGATCATATGAAATTTTAATGAACATTATTTATTTATTATGTTATATATATATATGTATATTATTTATTTTAATACAATACCTTGTTTGGTTCAATATAGCCTGTACCCTCAGGGGCTTACCTACTTTAGATATGTACAGGCTTCATGAACCTGAGGGATCTGAGGGATCTTTTTCTTTCCTATGGGGTTTACTGTCTTTAGTAAATACTGGTAACATGCTCCAGGGATACCCTAGTGATCATTCTCTATTTTCGACCCTCCTGCTTGTCATAACTTTTTCTGTTGGCTTGCCAACCCGCACGTTTGCCACATGCGGCGTCGTGTAAGAAGGAAAGTGGGATCCTAGGGAAACCTTTTGCGTTCCCTTTGGCCCATGCTTCACTGTAGACGGGTGGCAGGAGTGAGCCCGCTTCTGTCAATCAGCTGGTGTTAAGTCTCTTTGTGGATTCATCCGCAAAGAGACACTGCTGTAGGGCTAGTGCTGTAGATAAGGAGTGCATCGGGTTTCCCGGTCGATCCTCACCCTGATGCTGCAGTGCTATATCCTGGTTGACCTTCAGGTAAGTGCTGTGCATGGCAATCGCTAGTTGACTGGCAACTGCCTTCCTCGTTGGACTCTATGGTGGGTGGAGGCACACCAGGATGAATATATTCCTTACTCTATGGATCCTAATTTTTTGTTCCTGGATAAAGGCCTTATTTTACCCACAACCTTAAACATTAATGAAACAGCTAAACATTCTCGATTCTTGATCCTATCTTTACTGAACAATAAAATGTCCCAACAATCTCCATTCGCAATAGAAAAAGCATTACTAGGTATCAGTGGTGAACCAAAATCCATTAAAAAATTAAAATCTGGTGACCTAATAGAGACGAAAATTGCTTTACAATCCAAATAATTTTTGTCCGCAAAAAAATTTCTAGATTCTCCTCTGACTGTTTATCCCCACAAATCTCTCAACTCCTGCCATGGCGTAGTTTCTGAACCTGACCTGTTGTGCGCATCCGAGGTCGAAATCCTAGATGGATTTTCAGATCAGGGTGTCACTCAGGTCAGAAGGATCATAATCAAAAAGAACAGTAGCACTTTCCCTACCCAACATTTAATTTTGACTTTCAATAGACCGCCATTACTTTCAACAATCAAAGCAGGATATTTAAACTGCAATATTTGGCCATATATTCTGAATCCT
Source organism: Nephila pilipes (assembly GCA_019974015.1). Taxonomy (NCBI): domain Eukaryota; kingdom Metazoa; phylum Arthropoda; class Arachnida; order Araneae; family Nephilidae; genus Nephila; species Nephila pilipes. The sequence continues at coordinate 408,211 of BMAW01052051.1, read as the reverse complement.
CTGTGCTGTTTCCGGTGTCAGAGGTTCGGACATTCAAAAACTGTTTGCAGAGGACAATTAACGGGCTCTAGGTGTGCGTATGTTGGACACTTTTCCACGGATTGCCAACTGGAGCCCAAGTGCGTTAATTGTTCCGAACCTCACACTTCCAACTCTACAATATGCTCAAAATGGAAATTGGAAAAACAGATTCAGGAAATAAAATTCTCATGTAATATTTCATATCCTGAAGTGTGCAAATTAATAGTTCCACCACTTTCTCAAACTTACGCTCAGGCCACTAAATCATCTATATCAACGTTCACCCAAATCGATCCTTCTGTTACAAAAGTGATATGCCCGCTTCTTCACTGTCTTAAGCCATTGTCTTCCCCATCCAAATCAACAAATTTGTCTTTTCCAACGTATACAGTTAATACATCATCGTCATCTTCTCAGGCAGATATTTTGGCTTCCATAGTTCCTATCAAAACTGCTAAATCTGTAAATGCTCCTAGTTTTAAGACAAAAACCTAAAAGAAAAATGAATTAATTAGTCCATACTGAAACATTTCACATCCTACTCTAAATAATAAACCGAAAATTGATATTAAATTAAATGCTTATAGACCCAAAAAAAGTACCCTACCACCTAATCTTGGAGATGTCGATGATTCATGGCTCATTGATGCAGTGGACCAAATAGAACATTCTAACTTGAAGCAAAAGAAAATTGGGATTCGATCTTAGCTTATTGTGTTTTACTCTTTTATCTCTTTTTAGTCTGATCTGATTACGCTTTTATCCATTTTAAACTGCGATTTCCTCTCATATTTATTACCATTGTTTTTATTTTTCTTCCAATTGGTCCCAATAGGATTTTAAATTTTACCTAAGTGCAATGTTTTAACCACTTTTTATGTATCACCTGGTTTGGCACAGCATAGCCATACTGGCTCTTGCGCCATAAAATTCTAAAGTCACTCACTCACTCAATATAGCCTGTGTGTACTAGAATTTGCTTTTCAAAAGTTGAAAAATATTGTTTACTTGTTAGACAGGTGGACAGAATCCAAAACTCTTTAACAGAATAGACTTGTTTGACTTCATTAATTTTGTTCATTTTAAGGTGTCAGAAAACAGTTAGTACAGTATAATTTAACTTAATACTTTTGCTATAATATTTTAATACATTCACTCAATTCAATTTTAATACATTTTAATACATTTAATACCTCCGTCAATCTTCAAGGAAGGCAGAATCATATTTGACTTTAATCTAGAGAGTCTTGCTTGATGAGTAGCACTCTCTATATTCTCTCTGGTTTCAACATCACTAAATCTGCTTTTTGTGCATTTAATTCGTTTAATGATTCACTTATCTGGTTTAAACCTAAACTGAATAAAAAAAAAAAAAAAAAAAATTTAAAAAAACATTAAAATATAATTTTACTTAAAAATTTGGTTTGGAAATTTTTTAGCCTTTCCCAAAACCTAACTAAAATAAAAAACCCCCCCCCCCCAGAATTTCTATTTCAGTGCTTTCTCGCAGTATAAAAACTATTTTCTACATTCTCTTGCATTTCCTAACTAAAAATTAACAAAATTACAGTTTGAGCATAAATTTATGTCAATATAATACAAATATTTTAAACTGGAATAACTTCTGAAAGTGGAAATTCTGTCATTTCTAGGAAGCTGGATATGGTGAGAAGTCACTATTTGCTCCAGAAGATGAAAATGATGAAGAAAATCAAATGAAAATGGATGATGAAGTAAGTAAAATTCTTTCTGATTATTGTACAGTTTAATCTTTAGAAAGGTAAGACAAAATTTATAAAAAATTAGTTTTTGGTTGAATTAAATCACGAAAATTAAATTGTACTGAATGACATAAATTATTTTTTTTCCAGACACTTCAAAAATTTAATTATTATTGATTATAGGCCCAGTTATTAAATTTTCCAGTTATATTTTTAGTAATCAACTTTTTAATTATGTAAATATCGTTAGTGTCGTAATTATGTGCATCATGATTTGCTTTTAGAGATATTTACTGAAGAATTTGGATTTTTAAGTGTATTGTAATCAGCCTATATTTTAAAAAATTTTACTTTACAAGCAGTTTCCATTTTACATTACCCTGATTAAAATAATTTTCTCCATTATTACAACTCGTAAAATTCTCTGAAAGTTGTTTGAGTGTGGTGCACAAGGAATGAAATTTTAGAATATTGCATCTCTATGCTCTATAATTTAAAAAAAAGTTCTTATAGTAATTTTTTGTAATTTGTTGTTTTATGATTATCTAAAAGAATTTTCAGCTAATGAAGAAAACTTTAAAATTTAAGATCATTTGTTTCTTCGTAATTTGAGTGTTAACAGAAATTGTAACCATAGTTTGAATTTTGAATTTTTAAAGACACTTGAAGTGAGAGACATATTTAATCTCTCATTGTATATCTTTTCTTTTCATAGATTTCCCATGAAATTGAACTGCATGTGAAGCAATTGTAAATTTTTTTTTAACTTTCTATGGATTCTAGAGACAAATGTTTCATTTCAGAAGTTTTTTTTATATTTATAGTATTTTTTTTTTAAAATTCTGTGAGCCTCCTCTGATGGAAAGTACTGGAGTGAAATCAGTTTTTGTTTGCTTGTATGAAGAACTATCATTTTAATATTGGCAGGTACATCATGGGTATTTAACTCAATTTATACTGTTTAGCTTAACTTCTTAATGTTGTTTCCACTGAATCTAGGCTCGAGTCCTGATGCCACTAAAGACTGAAGTGTAGTGGGGCTGATGCATGATAAATCTAGATGTGGTCTGAAGTCCTTGACTTGGTGTGGTAGTTTGGAAAAAGGTGCTAGCTCAGGTGTCATTTGCTTCTCTTTACCAAGGTTCAAAATTATGAGATGCGTTGCCAATAGCCCTTGTGTTGCTTCTCAGTGTGACGTTAATAAAACAATTGCAATCTAAAGTGTTCATATTAAACACAGAATAAAAGCAAATGACATTGACTTAAACTCATTTCAATTTGCTTCCTATGCCCTCTCAGAATGTGGTACAGGATCAGCGAGATTGAGAACTAATTTATGTGTTATTTACTTCATTAGACTATAAATCTGAATTAAAAGATTTATAGCTTATTCTTTATCTGTAAAGCAATGTAAATTTAAAAAAAGATTTGTGTACTTACAAATCTAATTCAATTGTTTTGTTTATAAGTATAAAAACGAAATGTATTATGTGAAAGGGATGTGTTTCACTCGGTACTACTGAAAAAGTTATGCATGATATATTTTCACTGTAACATATAAGTGTTGTTCTTTTAAAATTAGAACATAGATATTACATATAGCACTGATAACCTAATAAAAATGATAAACTTAATTTTGTATTTTTGAGAGAACATCATGGTTAATGATGAAAACAAGAAGTAATATTTTATGGTGCCTAATTTAAAAATTTTTTTGCCAAATTTACATTGATGCTTTTATGATATATTTAAATTAAATCATTATGCAAAAAAACAGGGATTCTTCACGTACTGGATGAACATTAATGACTGCTGATCACATAATTGACTTAGTAATGAATCATGGGCTGCCATCTAGTGAGCACAGCCATAACTAATATCTAAAATGCTTCTCCCTCTTTTTTTTTTTTTTTTTTTTTTTTTCAAAAATAATTATTACAATTGTTAAAATTTACTCAGTATAGAATTCCTAACTCATTTGTTAAAATCTTAAGAATGATACAGAACTATTTCTATTTACTTTACTAAACTTTTTTATGGTTTAACTCCTAGATTAATAATTAAAGGTAAACTAAGTTTATCTGGAGTTGTTTCAATTAACTTTATATTGAACAGGTTTCATTTTATTTCTTAAGGATTTTCATATCACAGCTTAGCTTTGTTATCTATTTGATGTATCAAATGGAACTTTTAACTATTTTTATATCGCTTTTGTTTGTTACAGGTGTTGCATTTAATCGAATTTCTGATAAATCATTTTTGTATGTGTGGTACTTTGCCATCCTCAGTAGCATTACTGTTATAGCTGGCATAGAGATCTACAATTCTTGACCACACTGAACTGTCGTCTTCAGGGTTGTCTGGTTGATTGTGAAATCTATTCCTTTTATAATTACATCCATCTTTTTCTATTACTAACCTTTTTATTTCTTTTTAAACCAGATTGAAGAACCTCTTGAATTACTGTACCTTGTCACCAAGGGTCTTTCATTTTCTGTTTGAACTATACCTTTGCATTATTATGAAGTACAGGCTACACAGTTATTTATTAGCATACTTGTTTTCAGTGATCAGCCTTCTCCTCAAGGTTCTCTTGCATTTCCAACATCAAACTTAGATTTCAACTAGTCTGGATGTAATGATAGGAAATTTCTTAGCTTTTCCCCCATTAATAATCATCAGTGATGGCATGCCCTTTGCTGGCTGTATTCTGTTATCTAATAATGCAATGTACTGATCTTTACCTTCTTCTGCAACTTTAGTAAGATGGGTTTTTCATGTCTGAACTGCTATCTGAATTTGTTCACCTGCTCTTGGAAAATGTGGTGCTATGATGTCATACCTAATGCATTCTATATCAAATTTCAGTTTTAAGATTGGTCCTCCATCACTCACAAGATCTTCTGGTACTCCATATGTTGCATAAATAGTCTTCATGACTGTAGTGACAGATTGTTCTGCTGTATGGCTTCAGTTCAACATATTTGGAAAAACAATTTATTATCTGCCCTTTTGAATAAAATAAGTCTCATGCTACTTTTTGTCAAGGATTGCCTGGAATGTCCAGATTGATTTGAATTTCCTTCTGACTTTTTCTATGATACTTCTGACAAGTCTTTCATTAAGAAACATATTTTTCAGTGTCTTTATCTTAAGTTAAGCCAATAAAATATTTCCTGGCTTTAATTTTGCAGGAAGTTACACTTTTGTGTGACATGCAATATTTTCAAAATTTCTTTTTTTACTATTTTTCCAGGCCGCCAACCATTGTCATTTGCAGATATCTTCTTTTATAGAATACAACTCCTCTTTTCAATGCTATTAAGGATATGCATCTATTCTTGCTTCTTTTTCTCTGACTATTATTTATATGAGACTACATGTCTTGCATTTCAAAATTGGCCACTTTACCTTGCAATTTCTTCCCACTTTGTTAATGCATTTGTTAAGTGTAAGTCAAAAGTTTTATTCTCACAGCTGCTTCTTGGCATAGACCTTCATTAAAATTGTCAGTAGCTGATTGTGCTCCAGAAAAGGCATCTGCTATGAACAGTTTCTCTTCTGGAACAAATTAGTGTGATATTTATTAAGTTCAAGTAACACATGCTGAAGACTAGGAGAGCTAGAATTAAAAGGATTTCTTGTTAAGGCCTGGTATTGACTTGTAATCTGTCTGTACTGGAATTTTTCCTCATATGTATTATAGTTAAAATGGTCCAATGCATACATCACAGACATTAGCTCTTTTTCAATTATAGCATAACTCTGCTGTGTCTGAGTTAATGATGCAGTGCTCTGCAATCTGGCATTTTTACACTGTTTGATAAGTTACAAGAAAATTATTTTATGCCTTCTACTGCAATGGAATAATATAGACTATAAATTCAAAACATTGAAATTTTTTGTAGTTTTAGTTATTTCATGTGTTTGACACTTTACTTGTGTGGAAGGTATTAAATTTGCTGTTTTTTTTAATGATTTTTTAATGTAAAGAGGCATTTTCAGTAATCTGACAGTGCTCTAATCTGATATCTGTCAGATTGTCTAGAGAGTACACTATATTAGTTCATATTTACTCTATATTAGTTCATTATTGCAACTTTAAATATGCCCATGATCTAGGGAGTTGCTTAATACCAATTATTTCTACTTCAGAGCTTACTGGCTTAAATACTGAATATTTAACTACTGAAATCATCTGGAAAAAGATATAAATTTTAAATATTTTTGACCTATGTGATTATTTTTCCTTTCTTAGACATATAATTACTATTTAAATCAAATTATTAACTTAGATCTGAGTTGTGTTTCATTCTGCTTTAATGAGTGTGTATTAGTTTAACTGCTCACAGTATTAGTTATTATAGTAATATTTTAAAGCAAATTATGTTTATTTTATAAGTTTAGTTCTTTTAATATTTCAATTTATTTTGCACATTGAATTTGGAAATTCATATGCAAAGAATTTTCTTTAAATGAGCAAAGGAAACATTTAAACAATGCAATTATTGACAGATCTTGATGTAAAAAGAAAATGCTGAAAAAAATATTTTAGTAGGTTATCGAATATAATGATACAAATTCAAACCTTATTTTTGTGAAGATAATTATTAAAAAATGATTGTTCATTAAGTTGATATCACGAAACTCATTCATTATCACTGCCTTCTTTGATAGCTCTGGGAAAGATTTCATAAATATTATATGGAATAAATGTGATTTATTTGTTCAGAGGGTCTTAAGGGTACCAGGACATGTGAGGATTTGTAGAATACTATATGTAAGACAACTTGTTTTCATGATATATATCTTTTCAGAATATTAATAGAGTATATTTCAAAATATTAGTAAGTTTTTTGTGTGCCTGATAATGATACTTTAATCACTATAAAGCGAACTTTTTTTGTAAATAAGATTTCCTTTCCCTCTTAGTTGAATATGGACATGGTTTCTGAGTTATATTTGCATTTAGGTACAATTTTAATTAAAACTATTACACAATATGGCTCCAAATTTTTAAGCTTCTCTAAAGGGTAGTTATGCATGCAATGAACGAGAAATACTTTTTCTCAACGTAAGACTTAAATTTTATGAAATAATTATTTATATGAAAAAAAGAGGACAAATTAAAAATTTTCAAAGTTTCAAAATCCTATAACTTTTTCAAAGAAAATATTCTGTATATCATTAAAAAAATTGGTTCAGTATTTGTACTGTATTTGTGTAAAAAAGACGAGTAAAATATTATGAATTTTCTTAGAATATTATTTTTAAAAATAGTACCTAAAGGCAAATATATCTGAAAAAATGTTCATGTTTAGCTCAAAGGGAAATAAAAACATCTTTACTAAAAAATACTTTTATAATTCATTAAAATTATTTAAATATTATTAAGCACCAAAAAAAATCTAAGCTCTATAAATAATTTTAAAGCATAAATGTCACAAAAGAGTCTTAAATTTGGCATTTTATTTCCCCTTTCATGTCCTGGTACCTTAAAATGCCAATTGGTTTAAAGAAAAAATTAACAAATGATTGAATGAATATTAAAAATTTTAATCTGAAACAGTATCTCTCATTTTCTATAATTAATACTACTTTCAGGTGATCAACAAAGTAAAAATCTATTTTTAAAATATTTGAATTTTTTTTTACCTATATCTATTTGAAGAATCTTTAGGTTAAGTAGGGGAATTATCTACTTTATAAACAGAGTAATTTGAGAGACTTTATCTCGTGAATAGCTAGATTTTATTACTTTATAAACAGAGATATAATTGTATTGTTCATAAAATAGCAGTTAAAAGTTTAATAAAAATTTGTCATCACAATTCTGAAACTAACTTTATGCATCATGTTATACATGCTTATGAAAAAGAAATGTATATTTAATTTGAATCAAATTAAAAATTATAGTTAAAGCTCATTTAAATATTAGCGAAGTATGTCTTGCTCTTAAATATAGGAATTACAATTCATTCTAACTACTAGTGAGAATTAAAAGCCAAAGCCTATATTGAAGCGATTGTAAATTAAATGAAAAGAGAAAAGTCACACTAAACGTTTTATTACATGGTACACATCAGTTAAAACAATTTTTAATTTAATCCTTGAAATTTTATTTTTATTTGCTTGAATTTTGAGCAGAAATTGCCTTTATTGCCTGTGATTATTTATTGTTATATGTAAAGTCTGTTAAATTAGTTTTGAATGCAAAATAAGCAATGTGAAAAAGGATTTTGTAATAATTTGTGATTATTTTCTATTTTCTTTAAACTTTCTCACATGTAAAATATAATGCTGTTACTTACAGATTATTATTAAAAACATCAAAATAAAATTACTAGTTGATACTATTTCTGAAATTATTTGCTTCGAAATGAAAAATATTTAACTGTACATATTAAATCTTTAAATTTAAAAAAATAAATTAAAAACTGGGGATGATGACATATAAAAAATGAAACAAATTCTTCGTATGGCATTATGTATTAAAACAATACTGTAAATTAAAAGAATTCAAATTTCTTGCTGAAGTGTAAAT
>BMAW01052051.1:368654-399825 GCA_019974015.1 Nephila pilipes | reverse complement strand
TAAAAAAAAAAAAAAAAAAAAAAAAAAAAACCAATGTTGTCCTTTTTAAGCTTTAATTATTGGTTATTCCATTCATTATTTTTTGGATTTCCTATAACAGTTTTCTGTTACTATAAGTAAACTTGAGACTTTTAAGTAAATTATCAAATGCAAAATACATTTCTTTGAGATATATTTTGATGGAAATTAAAAGTTAACCAACAAGAAACATCACTATGTTTTCTTTTGAATTTAATAGTAATTAAATTTTGCTATGGTAGGTTAAAGCTGCTCCATGGAATACAACTAGAGCTTTTATTTGTGCCATGAAAGGAAAATGTTTGCTCCAGCTTACTGGTGTTGCTGACCCGACTGGATGTGGGGAAGGATTTTCTTATGTGCGTGTTCCTAATAAACCTCAGCAATCTAAAGTAAGTGTTTTTATAATTGAATTAAAATAAAGTTCTTTTCTCTCAACCTTTGTTTTTTCTGTGTAAACTTATATCATCTGATGTAAATAAACTTTCATAATAAATTATTTTGCAGTTTAAAAGTCTGCATCCTTTGATAAAATAATTACATCTTTTGATCATTAGTTGATCAAATAGTTTATGAAACATATTAAAAGTTTAATTATTTATTTGAAATTGGCTCGTCTTCAGGTTTTTCAAATTCTGTAATCTAAATATTATTTAATGAAAATGATGATTTTTAATTATGCAGATTTTAAATCTGACTAAACTGTGGTATATCTGAATATCAGTTAGGCAGTGATTAAATATCCAAATAATATTGGAAGTAGCTTAATGGAATCTCTTTTTCTTCGTTTTTATGCTGAATATCTGACACAATAACTAGTGTTTTTAACCTGTGTGGATATTTTGAAAGTTTTGTTTTAAATCATTATAATAGACATATCTTTGGTAGTAAAAATGCAATGAAATTATTCATTTTATGTGTGTGTATGTGGTTTAGTAGATTTTCATGTATTTCTGTTTTTGCTTTGATCAATAAGTTAAGTTTTTATTTCATGGATAATATTGATTACAAATATTGAAGGGAAAATGTATTATATTTGTATGTATCGTTTGCCAAATTACCTGTAAAAGCCATGTAGCAATTAACCAGTAACAATTTAAGGCTTAAATGCACAGTTTACTAATCAACCGGTTTACAATATTGCAATCTCTAATCGCGAGTGGTGTTATTCTGCAGACATTCCTCCATCAAAAGAAACTCAAAACATGAAATCTTCTCAGATATGAAGAGTGGCCACCAATGTATGTTCACAAACATAAGAAAATAGGAGTAAATGCATTTGTTCCTTTTACAGGCCTGCTTAATTGTTTCAAAAAACAATCAGTAAAGGCTTGTTTTTCTCTTCAGAATACTGTTGTTTTGATTGAAACATATAATAAATTTTATATATGTATGCTAAAAAATTATTCTGAATTATTTACCATTCTGTTTTTAAATCTGAATCTAAATTTTATGCAACAACTTTTTCATCAGTATATTTAAAGGAATTTTAAAAACAAAAAGAAAAAATAAATAAAGATTGTGGCTAAATATATTACAATATTCAACCAAAAACATTATATTGATTCTGCAATAGGTAAGATCTTAAGAATAATGCAGATGTGCAACTTTGAAATGAATGTAACTTTTTTGTGCAATAAAAACTTAAGAGTTGAAATATTTTTAAAATTGTATTAATTATTCATAAAGATAAATGAGGTATTTATTTTTTAAATCTGGCATAGAAACATTACATTTCCTTTGACCATTCATTCATTACAAACTTGGATTTCAAAAGGATTTCATAGTAGGCAATATTGTTGCTTGTATCCAATTATAACTTTTTAAAGAATGGGTTTTGTTCTCGCCCATTTCATCGTACTGCAAATTAATTATTTATAAGTCTGTTTGTGCATTTGTTTTCCTGATATCTTGTCTCATATAAGTTGCAGTGTCTTAATTTGATTGAAAACTTAGTATATAAAATGATTGTAGTATAAAATACTTAATGTACTGAATTGATTCTTATTTATACTGTGGATAAAGCCTCTAAAGATATTGCTTATATTTCCGAAGTATGCAAAATTCTGAAGATTAATAAGTAATAAGAATCATTAAATATTATCTCTTTTCTTTTTAGGAAGAATGTAGCAGTCAAACACCTGCCAAGAAAACTGTTACTGGCACTGATGCTGACTTACGACGTCTATCTTTAAGTAATGCGAAGCAACTTTTAAGAAAATTTAATGTTCCAGAAGATGAGGTACTCTTTAAATAAGTTATTTTTAACTGAGCTGATATCTTATTCAAATAAATGATTTAATGAACTCATTCAACAAGTTCTATATTAGCATTCTATTTTGGATTAATAATCTGAAGCAATTTTTCAGCAGAAAATTTATTCCTTGGAATTGTATAACACTCATTTTTTTTTTTAAAAATATTCTTTAACTTTCTAACACAATTACTTGTATTTCTAATCATATTTCTAAATATTGTGTAGAAATGTACAATTGTGGAGAATTTAATTTGTAGTGATGTGAATAAAATGAATTTAATTCTTTTTCTTCATAAGAAACTGTAACTAAATATTTCTGTTAATTTTGTATTTTATGCAATTTTCAATCATGTGATATAATTCTGAAATATAGGAAAAACTATGAACTTTACAAAAAAAGGGTTTAAGTAATTTAAATTATAGGATGAAATAATTTTATGTTCAGTTCTCAATTAGCTTGATTTTTTTAGGAGGAAGTAAATAATCTTAAATATTGATATGGAAATTGTGTTCTTTTATTTCAATAATTGGTTATTGCAAATAATTTTTGTATTTTCATTAAACATTTCGGTTTGTTTGATCTACAATTTTATAGCTTTCTATATTAGAAAGCTAGATTGTTATATTTGCATATTTTTCTGATAACAATCCATAAACTTTGAAAACCTTCTTGAAGTAGACAATTTGTTTATACAATTAGAGCAGGATGAGATATTTTCAAAAATTTAAAGAAAATGATGCCCAAATTTCAATGTGTTGCATTTATATGATGAAACAAATGCCAGACTTACTGAATATACATTTATACCAAATCTGTAGGTGACACTCCCAAGCCATTCCTCTGTACATATTCTTTTTTGAAATTTGATTGAAAATTTGTTACATTTTTGAGTGGTTTCATTAGTTTTCTTAGCATTTTTTAGTTGAATACTTTCATATTCATTTAATTAATCTGCCTGTGCAGATGGTATAATAAATTTGGCCCATTCGTCCTCACAATATCCTTTAATCTTTTCCAGCAATCATTTCATGAACTGATCATCTCAGGTTTTTCATTGATTCAGTTTCTTACATCCTTTTAATTGAGCTTTTCTTCAAAATAGCCTTAGCTTGATTTTAAAAAAGAAATCTCACCAAGATTTCTAAGGATTTTTGTCTTAAATTTCTTGGAGTTCATCTTAGTAATTTTCCTTTTGTGTGACTATAGTCCAAGCTTGTCTTCTGACTGTCTACCAGTACTTTAGAAATATTGGATGGCTTAAGTGCCTAAAGAGCTGATACTAGATTTGATTTTCCCACTCTTATACATTTAGCTTATCTTTCAAGTATGGTTAAAATAGATCAATATCTTCATTTTATATATGAAATGTTGGAACAAATTTTATTAAATCACTAACATTCATTTTCAACTTCCCCAAAATTATAACTCCGAATTTTGATCTTTTGATTTCCAACCACAATTTTTTTAATTTGAAGTCCTATTCTTTTTGTCTCTTGAAATCATGTTTTGTGGATGTGAATTCATGAAAAATTACTGGTAACTGTTCTTTAACAAACTCCTTTTCATACCTCTTATTTTCAGTTATTTCTTTATGTTAATGATTGTTATTTTTTCATTTACCTTTTAACCCAAATCCTCAGCCAGCAAAATTAAGTCCTTTTTTTTTTTTTTTTTTTTTTTGCCTCTCCCCTAAATGCCATTCCAAATATTATAAATTACACTTCAGTCACCATCAGAACAATCACATATATAAATATATTTGTAATGGTAAAAAAAATAAATATATTAAACATGTCATAAAACATTTAAAAAATACATCCATTATGATTCCAATTTAACTCAACATTTAATTATTAAAACAACCCAGCTCAGAATAAATAACAGAGTTGAAATTTCTGTTTTATTTCAAAAGTAAATTGGGAACACCAAGAAATGTTATGCTTTGACTCACTCTGAAAGAAGTTCTCTTACAGTAAAATGTGCATCTGTATCTATATCCTTTCCATTTAATCCAACAATAAAATTTTACTATTAACATGCTCTTATTTATATATTTCAATACATATACATAAAATAATTTTATTGACATTGGAATATCCTAGTTAATTTTTTTTTCTGTTAGAATTAGTATCCTTTATATTAATTAGTTATTTCTCTTTTAAATGAGCAAAAATATACAAATATTTTTTAATAATTCATGCAATATATCCAAATTTAACTTTTAATTGATACAAATATCTCTTAGACATGAGATAACAAACTTTACTAGGAAACACAATGATTAATATTCATATTTTTCCTCTTTGCTTAATTATTAATGCCTGAATTAGGTGACAATTATGAATATTGAAATATTATGATTTTGTACTGACTCCCTTCAACAACAATGCCAAAAGTTAAAATTCCTTACTAACTAGCCCAATTAGATGTCTTTTTGGTCTTATTGGTTAAGCCATGACAAAAAAATGATCCAACTTTTCTTTATACCCACTCTTCCAGGGTTCGAAACAACGCAGCCGCTTCACGACCACCGCAATTTCAAACACTCAACTGAGCTGTTTTACTGCATCCATAAAATAAAAATAAGATTCATGCTACTGCTTATCAATCAAGGACAACAAAATCAAAAGTATCTTGTGATGTTATAAAATGAAACATGGTGGATGTAATTTATTTTGAAATGTTCTATTTGTATTGATAATGTAAAATATTCCAGTGTGTGGGAAATAAAAATTATCCCACATCAACTGGAACTAAATAATCTGAAATTGTTAATGATTCCTTTAGAACTGACATTCTAAAACTTATTTGTATTGATGTGCGCCAACAGATGCATATTGACATATACAAAAATAATAGAGTAAAAAAATCCTGATAGTACAAAAGTTCTATATTCAACAATTTCATTGATATGCAACTAATTAAAGCAGAACACTAACATGTACAAAATCAAAAATATAAATTGATGGCTTAAAAATATTTCTCTCATTTAATGGTTAAGAGAGCTGTAAGCAAAAACTTTTACCTGATTTCGTTTTCCAAATTAAATCGTACCATAAGGTTTTTCACTTTATATCCCCTTCTCTTTTTGATTTATGTGATTTTGCTGACTTACCAGTTAGAATCATTTGAGACATTTTCAAAATGTAATGAACATGACACCTAAATTTCAACATGTCGCATATATATATATATTCAACAGAGCACACACTAGACAGTTTCAGCACAATAATTCAAGCTGTACAATTTCTTTCATTAGATTTTTTGAAATTCTTTCATTTAGTGTAGAATGAAGTTTTTCAGATATTTTCTAATTGTAGATAAAGAAATTGTCTCGTTGGGAAGTAATTGATGTTGTTCGTACATTATCAACAGAACAAGCTAAAGCAGGAGAGGAAGGTAAGCTCTTTTCTCCTACATGAGCTGCATTTTTGTCCTTTTGAAAAATCAATATGATAGCGTTCATTTATTCAAATATATTAATGAATTATAAGTTTAAAGTAAATGTAAAATCATTATACAAAAGTTTTGTTATTAAATATCACATTTCATGGTGTTGACATTAATCTTTCTTTTTATTGAAGATAACTTCTTCTAGTTTATATTAATTTTTGATATTTTTTTGTAATTTTATTTTACTGTGTATGTAAATAGATTAATTAAATTAACCGAATAACTTTCTTGTAACGTTTGCAACTATTTTATTGAGATACAAGTTCCCATTACATTTTTTAAAAAATCCCACTAAAGATCATATGTTTGTCTCAAAACCAATATTATTTTTTCAGCTATGAGCAAATTTGCTCGTGGAAATCGATTTAGCATTGCAGAGCATCAAGAACGTTACAAGGAGGACTGTCAAAGAATATTTGACCTGCAAAATAGAGTTTTGGTTTCTAAAGAAGTTCTATCAACTGATGAAGATTCCAGTTCTGATGATGATTCTGATATTGAGGAAATGGGTAAAAACATAGAAAATATGCTGTCAAGTAAAAAGACCAGTTCTCAGGTATTTATATTTTTCACACATAACCAGTGAATAAGACAATTTAGCAAACTGCAATTTCATTAAAATCCAGTGAAAGTAGTTTTGAATGAGACTCAATGTTAAAAGTAAATATTGATGTTATGTACCAATTTCTATTTTTATGTAACCTTTAAGTCAGAATATTGTCTGTTTTGCTTTTGTCATACTTCTATGAATTTAGATTTGATGTATATAATAATTTCTTATTTGGAACTAAGGAAATATGTAATTTAAATTGGAATGAAGTATCTGAATACTTGTAATTTTGAGTTTAATTATAGAACATCAATAAGAGTTAATTAGATGTATTGTTCAATCTTTTTATAACTATATAAGTATTCCTTTTTTTTAATCCATTATATAAATGACTTAATATTTTATAATACTATATAGAGATAAGCTTTGTTTCACCAGTAATAAAATAATTTGTAGGATTTCATGTTGCATATAATTACTAATTTTTGGCTAAAGAAGATTTTGAAACTTTTTGCAATCTTTCATAACTGTCTCATTTCATATGATTTGTATTTACTGTGCATTAAAAAATTCCTATGTTTTAAGGGTTTTTAAAATTTATAGCATGTTTCTGTTATTTATTGGTTATAATTATTTATAATATGGTGTTGTATGTATTGTAGAGATAAAAAAAAAGAATTTCAAGGAAATACTTTGATTTTAAAAATTCTTATTTGTAGTTATCACATGAAAGAGAAGAAGCTGAACGCAGAGAATTGCAAAAGCTAATTTTGGGTGAAGACAGTGTGAGTGAAGAAAAACGCAAAAGGGACAAAGGTATGCTTTCACATTGTTGAAGGATACACATTTTCTATAAGTTCAAAATAAATCGAGATCAAAATGATTTTAAAAAACTGATATTATTTATTCTGGATCAGTTAAATTCATACTACATTCATACTTAAAATTTCCGTTTATGTTTAGTTTAATTATTCTGTATATTTTTTCTTTTAAAAAAATGTTCCTTTGTAAAAGCTTTAATTTTCATTATCTTTAATATTAACTTTTCTCACAGGTAAATACTTATAAGTAAATCCTATTTGGATGTTTTTCTGGTGAAATTTCCATTTTAATTTGAGATATTCAAGTTTCAGCGAAATTTATAAGCTAAAAATGTTAATTTTTTTTTTTAAAAAAAAAAAGTCAGCTAAGGTATTACACTTTCCCTACAAATATTTCACAATCAGAAAAATATTTTTGCCAATTCAAGAAGCTATTACAAGTAAGCATTTGAAAAATATTTAAAATTTCTTTTTCACTTAATTGGTATCAATATCCTTTTTTAAAATTTGTAGAAATACATGATTTATAGATCTGGTATTTTGAGTATCAACTCTTTCTAAATGATTGTATAAATATTTAAATTTCATGTTTTTGGTTTTTTTTTTTCAGATTTAAATTTTAAAGTAAAATTATTTGTGTGCTTTTTGATGTGTTCAAAAGGATTTTTATAACATTCTAACTAAGACTTTTATTTGCAGACAAAACAAAGATTGAAAAAGAAGATGATAGTGCATCATTAGGAAGTACAGGATCCAATTCTGTAAGTAATCAAAGGAGCTAGTGTTTAATTTGATGTAGTTGTATTTCAATTTATTGTGTAACAATATGATATTTCCTAATGTGGCATATTGTGAATTGATTAATTTTTTTGCTTATTTTATTTGAAAACTTCAAAAAATTGTCTTGTTAAAGTTAAAAATAACTCTACAAAATTGACCTAATCGATTAATTCAAATTATGTTATTTTCGCTATAATTATTGTAAGCATCTTGATTTCTCATTTAATCAAAGGTTAATCCCATGTTATATCATGTATGATATAACATGGGCTTTGGTGGTCAAAATTCATTTAAATCTCACAGCTATTATGCTGTCAAAAGTTAGAAGTATGACATGTCAATGAAAATATTCTAGTATCTTGACCTGCTTTTAAATTATGAGCTCTGTTGCTATTAGTTCAATAAGCATTTCAAAACTGAACTTCTGCATGGATTATTGCAAATAGAAGTACTTTTTTTTGGGAGTAAAATCAAACTATGCTGGTTGGCTTGTATATAAGTATCATAAAATGAAAACTATTTGTAGATAGCTTTTCCTTGTTTCTTTGGAATCATAAAATTTCTGTTTCATCTGTTTGTAGATAGCAATTGTCTATAAATAGTGTACAGAAGTTTGATTGACAAGAAATTGATGCTCATGTTTAGAAGATTTATCATACTTATAACAAAATTGTTTTAAAATAATTGTAAACAAATGTTAAGACGATTTCAAATTTTAGTTTTGTGAAAAATTACTAAAATTAGCTTTTGATGCAGCTTCTGGTAAAGAAAATGTAAATTCGAAAAATTGACTGTTTCATGAAGTCAATCTTAAAAATAATGTTTAGAACTGCAAGTAGTAAATAGCTTTGAGCTTTATAGCTCTTACTGTTCCTTCACCCATGTGATGATCAGATGGGAAAGAATAGCTCCGTTGTAGTTGATGCATGTCATAAAAGGTGACAAAAATTGGTACCTTGTGTCTGGAAGTATAGTTGGGTACCTGGGAATTATATCATGGGGTCTCAGGGGCGTGCCTTCTTTAGGTAATTACAGGCATCTTGATCCTGAGGCAATGTATTGATCTTTTTCTTTCCTGTGGGGTTTAATGTCTTTTATAAACACAGGCAACACACACTCAGGATACTCTAGCGATCCTTTATTTTTGACCCTACTTTTAATCAGCTAGTTTTTATCTTTTTTCAATTCTTTCATGTGTCTGGATCATAGCTCTGTGGTGCAGCATGGCTACACCTGACTATTGTGCCATTAAAATGCACTCACTCACTCGCTCATCTTTTCAATTTTTTCTTGCATCTAGATCACAGTTTACCTTGTTTGGTGCAGCTTGTTTGTATTTGGTTCTTGTGCCATTGCAATGTTATCACTCACTCACTGTTCCTTGCATTGCTAGTATAGAAGCTTAGAAATTGAATAGATTCATGAGGAATTCAGAATTTGGGAAATATAAAAGTGTACAGGTACGAATGATATGAATTATTGCTTATAATATAAGTATATGTTTTGCTGTTTATGACATTCTAAAGTGGTTTAAGTTTAAGAAAGTATAATCACTTTAATTTCTTCAATATAAACAGAAATTAAGAATTTATTAAGAATCAATTTAAGTAAGTATTTTAAGTTTGCATATAAATATGGATGTTCTTAAAACAAAACGAAAGTCGTTAAGAGCTTCATTTACGGCTACAGTGAATAAGTTGAAGCAATATTTGGCAATGGAAGTTGATGCCAAGGATGGCGGTAAGCTGTACGCTTTGAATGCTCAGTTACAAGGCAAATTTTTACATTTAGATGAGATTCAGATAAATGAAATTAGATAAAATTTCGTCATTACTTTTAGAAAATAATGAGATTGTTGCCAAATACGAAGCCGATTTTGAGGTGGCAGAGGATTATAGAAATAATTTTCTTGATCTTAAATCAAAGGTAGAAAAGCTATTAAATAAAGGTTCTGTATCTATTTTGGAAATTTCTTCAGAATACTATGTGCTAAAATTAAAATTACCTAAATTTGAATTAAAAATGTTTTTGGGTGATCCCAAAGAATTTTTAAGATTTTGGAGTATTTTTTCAAAAATATATGAATCAGAGGAACTGCCTGCTATACACAAAATCCAGTATTTATACTAGTCTATGGTGCTTGATTCAAGAGCTGCTAGATTATTATCCTTTTTCCCAATAACAGATGAAAAGGATTAAGATTTGGACTGGAGGATCTCCTAGAGCAAATATATGTACATGATCTCCTTTCACTGGTTCTGAAAAATGCTATGGCTAGAATGAATGCCCCAGATTTAGCCACCCTCTTCGATATGCTAGAGACAAAATTAAAAGACTTGGAAAATTTTGGGCCCACAAAGAAAAATTTACTGACTTTCTAGAGCCATTAGGGGAGTCATGTTTGCTAGAAAATGTTCTGCAAGCATGGCAAAGGAATAGAATTTCAGAAAACACTGATGACACTACAAGTCAGAGACCCCTGGAAAAACTGATGTGCTTTTTAGGCAATGATTTAATCTGAAGAAATGATTCACTTAGCTCGTGAAGGTTTTGGTAAATATAGGAGAATTGGTACTATACGAAAGGATTGTCAGAAATCGGTCCACAAAGGTAAACCCTCTGTGGCTATGTTAATTTCAGATACAACTGGTGCCAAAGTTACTGGCCTATAAGTTGCTATTTAAAGTGAGAAAAATTCCAGGCAGAGAGCCTCAAAAAGACAATTGGTCATTTAAGAGAAGAATTCTATGTGGACAATTTAGTTGGGAGTGTTAATGATGCTAAAGAATTGGAAAACCTGAAATCGCAGGCCATAGAAATTATGAAAGAAGGTAGATTTGAATTGTGCTATTGGGCTTTTAATGACTCTCAGGAAGATGAAGATATGAAATGATACTTGGCCGGAGGAGGGATGTGGTCAGTGATGAACTTTCTTGCAAGTTACCATCAAATTTAGATTTTACCCTAGATGAGTTCAGTTACTAAAAGGGTATTACTATCTGTGATCAACAGTGATTATGACCCGATTTGCTTTATTGCTCCAGCGTTATTGTTACCAAAGTTGTTTATGTAAGAAGCTTGGAGAGGAAAAATAGGCTGAGATGAGGTGTTGCCTACAGAACTTGAGTAGAAATATATATGATGGGAGAAAGCCATGCATCTCATATTTAAATGTACAATACCTCGAAGATTGTTTACTGAAAATTATGAGGATTTCATACTGCACATCATCACAGATGCTTCAGCCTATGCTTACGCTACTTGTGCCTTTCTCCGATGTGAATTCAAAGGTCAAGTGACAGTCAAACTCATAGCAGCTAAAGCTTGACTTGCTCCAATTGAAAAATCCTCAATCCCATGACTTGAATTGTTGGGAGCAGCTCTAGGCGCTCGATTAGTAGAAACTGTGCATTCTTTTCTACCAATTGCTTCTAAAACCTGTTGTTGGACTTCTTCAATGGTTGTTTTAAGTTGGATTAAGAAAAAAGAGCTATGGAACACATTTGTTGGAAATTGAGTAAAAGAGATCAGGGATTTGACTAATATAGATTACTGGAGACATGTACCTGGAGAGGTAAACCCTGCCGATCTGGCTACCTGATGCTGTTATTGGTCAGACCTCCTGCAAAACCAATGGTGGGAGGGTCCAAGCTGGCTGTATTAATACAAAGAATCTTGGCCCTGTTCTGAGGTATCAGAGATTTCGGATGAAGCATTTCTAGAGCAGTGTAAGACAGTCATGATGAATTTAGCCACAGGAAATGAAGAGAGATTTGGAGATAGATTCCTGTACTTTTCAAGCTACATGAAAATTCTCTGAATGACTGCTTATGTTTTTAGATTCTGCAACAATATTAAGAAAAACTCTCCTAAGTTAGTTAATTCACTCACATTTCAAGAGATTGAAAAGGTAGAGGAGACTCTAATAAAAATCATGCAGTCAGAATGGCCCTCTGAAATATGTGAGAAGTATAAGGATATAATACAGTTTTTTGTAGGAAATGGCATCCTAAAAGTTCATGATTAATTCTCAGTTAAAATTTAGAGGACTTTATGCATCCTACAGTTCTACAAACCATCCTCTTCTAGAAAGACTGGTTTTGCATACTCTTACTGGCCTTAATACATGCTGGGATGTTATCGACCTTAGCATAGTTAAGAGAAAAATTCTGGATCCCCAAGGGTTGGAGAGTTGTAAGAGCAATTTTACGATAGTGTATACAATGCAAAAGGTCGATAGCTGGCAGAGTTAACCCAGATCCAGCTCCTTTACCTCAGGACAGAATACACAGGGTTGCTACCTTTCAAATAACTGGCATGGATCTGGCCTGTCCACTTTCCTTACGTGGTGGAAGCAAAGTGTGGTTAGTTCTCTTCACGTGAGTGGAATATTGAGCAGTCTATCTAGAACTAGTTTCATCTCTCTCCACTGAAGTGTTAATGCAAGCTTTGAAAAGATTCTGGGGAAGAAGAGGAAGAGGTTCTATGCTATGCATTTATAATGGTACAAACTTTGTAGGGGTTGCAAATACTTTGAAATCTTTGGATTGGGATTTCATTCAAGCTTGAATGTTCTTTAATGAAAATGAAATGGTTGTTTAGCCCTCCTTCTGCTCCATGGTACAATGGATTTTGAAAAAGGATGGTCCGCAGTATTGAAGAACTCCTCTGAAAGTGTTTGGAAAGTATGCATAACATATGAATAAATGTTATCGTTACTCTACAGTTGTGAGGCTACAATAAATGGGCGACCACTGACATATTTGACAAATGATCCCAAGGTGCTGAAACTTCTTGCACCTGCTCATTTGGTCCAAGATATAAAAGAAAGAGAAACCCTTGATTTGGATTTGATTGATCTCTGCATATATTGAAACGAGTGTGTTACCTTCACACCTTACGATTAAATTTACTCAAACGTTTCTACAAAGAATACCTTGGAAAGTTAGTAAGAATTCCCAAAGTAGCTTTGAGAAGATAGAGGATTTCTCCGGGAGAAATCGTCATAGTTGAATCGAAGAACCCAAATCGAATGAACTGACCTTTGGCTCAGATGATCGAATTGTTTCCGGGTAAGGATGGCGTGGAACATGGGGCCAAGTTACAACTAGCCAGTGGGGAAATTATATGACCACTTCAATGAATTTATCTTTTGGAGCTCAGTGCTAGTGACCTTCTCAGCAGGGACCACCAAGGAACTGATACAGCTGCGCCAAACCCTGGTCTTACTGCAGTTGATGTTCTCGAGGAAGGAAAGAAATCTCGATATGGCCATCCATTAATTCCTGTTAAAAGACTGGATTTGGGAACAGTTAATAATATTTACTTTTGCAGTGTCACATATGATTGTTTGGTTTTGTAATGTAAATGTGTTATAATTTGTTTATGTTTTGCATTGCCTTAAAGTGTTTGTAATACTAAAGGTGGGAGAATGTTGCCAATCATCTTGCATTACGTACTTCTTGTTGTCTTTTCTAATTAATTAACAAGTTATTGAATTGGTGGAATTGGCAAAGGGAAAAAAAAAATTAGATTCTGTTAATAGTCATATTTACTTTGTTGAAAGCTCCATGTACATGATGTCAGTTAATAAAGCAATTTATATATGAAAAGAACGTCTTTCAGTCATAAAAATACCACTGCTGAAAATCGCAAAATTTATATAATTTAAGAAAGTACATATTTTCTCTTCTTTCTTTTCTTTTCTAATATTATAAAAAATGTTTCAGAATGGAAGGATCTTGAAAATTTATCGAACTTTCAAAAATCCTGATGGAAAAGAATTCGTCCGAATCGAAACTGTTCGTAAGCCTGCTGTTATTGATACTTATGTTAGAATTCGCACAACAAAGGATCCAGCTTTCATGTAAGTGGTCTCAAATATTTAATGTAAAAAAACCTATAGGTTTTATGTGCATTAATGAATTAGAGTTATGTTAATATTAATGCTTATAATGGTGCATGTTGACATAAAAATAATCCAAGAATGTGTATATGTTCTTATACATTTAGAAATTTCTTTTTTTTTCTTACATGATTCTTTCTATAATTCA
Source organism: Nephila pilipes (assembly GCA_019974015.1). NCBI lineage: Eukaryota > Metazoa > Arthropoda > Arachnida > Araneae > Nephilidae > Nephila > Nephila pilipes. The sequence continues at coordinate 385,892 of BMAW01052051.1, read as the reverse complement.
TTGGCGAGTAAACATTTTATAAGTGTAAGTGTGGGCAAAAGATTATATGGTTCCTATCATGTATTAAATTTATGAATTCTCAATAAATTACATTTTTTATGTTTTACGTAATCTAGTTCTGATGGTAAAATTTTGTATTTTTTTTTCTAAATCATCATATTTGAAAGATAAATTTCTCTTCAAAATGATCCAATGATAGGTCAAGCATAGATTTTTACTAAAAGGTTGAGCATGATAAAAATGTCATTCATTCATAAAAATATCATGCGTTTAAATTATTTTTTTTATTATTTCTAATAATGGTTGAAAATTAATATTCTTTAAAGGATTTATTGACTGAAATAATATAAAAAATACATTGCAAATTTATTTCATTATTCGTTTTTTTTTTTTTTTTTTGTTTATACATATGTGCAAAAATATTTTTATAATGTTTAGCAATGATTATATTGTTTAATTCGATACTACTTTTGTAGCATTGTTTAAGTTTCATCAAAAGAATAAAAATCATATAAAATAAAATTTATTTATGTCAATTTGGTTTGAAATGTTTTGTTGCATAAATATAACTTCTACACGAATGTTAATTCATATATGCTCAAAAATGAAAAAGCTTTCACTTAAAAGAAGATATTGCATTGTAGAAGGAAGTTAGTTAAAATGGTGCATCTTTCTTTAAAAATACTGCATTGGAAAGGTGAATTAAATAAAACTCTTCCTGACATTAATCTGTATTTAAATTTTATGACACAATAAATGTTAATAATTTCTAATTTCTCTGAACTTTTCTAAGTTTACATAGATGTAGCACTGTTTATAATAAAATGGTTAAGCAGTAATTCTATCCTCTCTTACAGCTACTATTTTCCTCCTAAAACAATTCTGCTCTTGATACTAATGTATAATGTGTATATACTAGCTGGTCTTTCTGTATTTCAGTATAGATCTACATCTTAACAGCTATACATCGGAAACTTTTCTTTTATATATATTCAAAAAGGAAATTTGAGTGGAAATAAGTAGGTGATACTTTCACTCATAACTAAACAGTGCCTTTTATTTTCAATATAAAGCATCAAATGCAAGAAACGGCCATTTTAGAAATATATAGCTAGATAAAGGTTTTGAAAGTTATCTCTCAAACTCGCAACAGATTGCTGGAGATCATACCAAAATATTTACTTTTTTATGGATATATTGTTTTAAGTTTTCTATCTTTCAAAATATATTAATGGTAGCAAACAATCAGTTGAATCTTATCTTTTTGCGCACAACTCATTAGTGTGAAATCCAGGTAAATGAGATATGAGCCAATAATGGCTGTTTAAAAATACCACAATTTCCCCCCCCCATGTGCATTGCTGTAGCAAATTCAAAACTTTTTAAAGTAAGACAATGATGTCTTTACTTTCTGTTTATAGTATGAAACAGATGCTTTTACTGTAATATAAGAACATAAATTAGAGATTAAATTAGTTAAAAAGTAATTATCCATATTGAGTGTTATATTACTTTCACTTTTATTTTCTATAGCATTATTTTATGACTGCCTGCAAATAAATTAGTGGATACTTTTGTTGTAATTTTAATATTCTCTCCTTTTAATTATTTAGTATATCATTGTTCGTCCAAGATATGCTTGATGGGATTTAGGTAGAGATAGCATGCTGATCGCTCCAAATGTTGTATTGTTTCAGATTGAAACATGTTTTCCACAAGAAGGACTGTAGTTTAAATAAAAAGGAATATTCAGACTGCTCGAATGTTAACGTATTTTACTTTTTAGTATTTTTTAAAAAAGAACTTAAACATTTGAATATAACATTGTAATGATAGTTATAAATTTTGCAGCTTTTAGATTATCAAAAATATTCCTATAATGCTGTATTGAAATATGTTACATTTGTGTTTTTATGCTGTTATAGAAAGCAATTTGCTGCCACTTTGGACGAACATCAAAAGGAAGAAATTCGAAAAGAGAGAAGGAGGTAAATGACGTTTCTTTAGTGGTAGATTACTCCTTTATTGTTGCATTAGCCAATATGATAATGGACATATTTTATAGTTTTGAGTCTTAGAGTTGTTGAATAACTAGTTCTTCATATAATTTTGAAACAAGTATACCAGAAATGCACAAATTATGCAAACAAAGGAGTCGTTCAGTGTTAATTATTAGTTATGCACATTTTAGCAAAGTTTTTTTTGTGTAATACCTATGAAAATTATCTTGGGTTTTAAAATTTGGAAAATTTACATTTTTATGTTTGTTAGATTTTTGATATATTAATAAATTAACATGTTTAATCGAATGAATTGTTATATTTTAAAATTTTGTAATTTTATGAATCTAATTACCATTGTCTTTTCAAAATTTTTTTCTTATAAAATTGTATTTAAGTGTGCTCAAATTCTTCACTTATATGCTCATTAATCATGTCTCTAGTATCTTTATTATATATTACGAAAATCAATTAAATATGAAATTTTAACTATAATTCTTAATAAGTGGACTTTATTATACATTAATAAGGAGTTTAAAGTTATGTATGATATTTTAAGAGCATGTTTTATTCGGAAAAAGGAAAATGTCTATTAATTCAAGTTCTTTCAATGACTAATATTTTATAAATTATTTTGGTTGTTTGTGTTTAATTTAATTTTTCAAAAGTTGTTTGTCTTTATTATAAATGTCTATTAAGTCATGCAGGGTTTTATTTAAACAGAAAGAACCTGAATTAAGCATCGAATTTACTTAAAAATTTTAGAATTCAGTGCATGATAAGAATATAATGTTTTATGGAAATCAATTTGTTGATATTTCTGTAAAAAAGAACTATTAACAGAATTCAAATTTAAATTAAGCTTTTTTTGTGGACAAAATAGGATATTATATTAGTTTTTGAATCAAAATTGTTGCCATATTATTTTTTACTATGATAAGAATTGTAATTATTTTTCTTCACTTGTATTTGTAAGTTGCAAACCATATGATCATTCCTTAAGAAATTTTTCTAATTCTTTATTTAGTAATACTTTGATGATAAAGAATGAGAAAAATGTTGGCCATCAAAATTTATTCTAAAAATTTGTTTCTTAAAAGTTTGAATTATATGCTATTTAAAGGTATTTCTTTCTATTCTGTCTGATTGTAAAAGTGCATGTCCTATAGATTAACTAAACGCTTGCTAAAAATATGAACCATTTTGAAACATATTCTGAAGGTTCTTTCTACTTCCTTTGTATCTGTGTAAGAGGTAGAAAAATTATGCTACTTTATTGTTTTTATGCATATAAATTTGATTGAAATATTTCCTTATGAACATTTTGAAATATTGGAATTATATAGTATATAATCCTCTTTTAAGTAATGTTCAGGGAAACAAATATATTTAATTTCTAGAATTTATTGATATTTATATGGAAAACATAATATATCTGAATGTAAAACTACTGGAAGTTATATTTAGCTTTAATGTAGTCCCTTTAAAATCAAGAAAGAAATTAGTAATTTGAATATTGTATAGTGCTAATTAATACAGATATGCCCGAAAAGAATAACTGACAATTTTAAGATGATTTTATTTAAAATGTTTTAAAATTACTAATTGAACATTAAAAGTAAGTAAGAGTATTATGATAACAATAAAATAATAAAATATTATAAAACAATAAAAGTATTATTATAATGCAGGTTATCTAGGGACTATTTTTATTTACAAATATATTTTTTTTTATTGGCAAGTAAAATTGGGATCTGTAATAATATTCATGTGTGAACTCGCATAATTTTTTAACTCTCAAAATGACTAAATGATTTTATACTATGTAGCATTGATATGCAATGTAATTATCCATTCTAATATTTCATTAGGATTCAAGAGCAACTAAGGCGATTAAAAAGAAATGCAGAAAAGGAAAAGCAAGTTCAACCAAAAAAGAAACCGAAGAAAGAACCACCTTTATTAAAAGTGAGTTATAATTTTTTATTCGCCTTTCCTTTTTTTAAACATAAATAACACACAACTTTTCAAATAATGTTTCCTCCATTTCAGACTTTATTAATGCATATTAATGTGTAATGATTTTATTTTTAAGTATTCCTTATTTAACATAAATGCAAAAATTTGTATACAATTGCTTATAATGTACTAAGTTAATTTAGAGTTTTTCATTTCTTAATTCTTTTTAAAAATAAAGTTTGAAAAAGACAAAAATCAAGAAACTCTTACATATTTTTTAAAAATATTTAAGTTTTCTGGTCTTATCCATAAATGTTTCATTATTGTTATATGAATTTTATAGTGCAATTTACTAATTTAAAGAAAATGTAGCTAATAATTTTCTTCTTGCTGCACATGAAGTATTAATGGGGCAACCTAAAACATATTGTTTCTTTGGTAGTGGATGTTATTTACTTAAGCATTATAAATGTAAAAAATAATACTTTATTAATATTTACTAGTTATGTTTCATAAATTTCTAGTTTTGTTTCTAAATTGGATTTAAAGAATGATTTCCCCCCCCCCCTATATAACGATTCAAGTTTTTTAAAATCTTTTAAGCAACTTAATGTTTACTCCCTCATGTGTTTTTTACTGACATTTTTATATTTTCTATTAAGTGGGGAAAAAATTGAGTAATATTTATCAATGATTGTCACAAAACAGAGATTTTTTTAGATGAATTAATGGATTAATTTAAAGTGAAATGAACAAAATAGTGACTGTAAATTTTCTGTTATGTTATAGCTTATTTATAAATTATCAAAATAGTATGATTATGTAGAAATATTGTTATTCCTTCTGTATGAAAATGTGTATCACATAATGTAAATTTTTAAGATTATATTTAAATTATTATTATTATTATATTTATAAGAATATTTATTGATTAAAAGTCAAGTAGATTTAATTTTGTTCCAAAAATTTAATATACTTTAGTATAAGTTTGATTTCCTATTTTTAAATTATATTGTGCTTGTTTACTAAATTCAAATTATAGTTTTAAGTCAATTTTCAATATTATTCACTTGAAAAGTTTGTGTTTCCACATTCAGTTGGCTTTTTCATTATTTAACAATCAAAACATAGTATTTGATAATGAGCATACTCAGGTGTGAGACTAGCTTTAAAAGTATTGAAATATATATATTAGAATTGACTACTCATTAATTTAAAAATATGGGAAGGTCTTTTAAAGTTTATATTCATTTAATTTATACATTGAAAATAGTAGATTTTTATCTGTAATATTTAATTTTGTTTTCGTTTTTAAGTATTCTCATTTACTGTTATTATAAACATAATTCTTCTCTGAAGGATGTTTAGTCAATGCATTTCTTTGTTAGTGCTATCTTTCTCTGTTATCTATTTTCATTCAGCATAAATTTTACCTATTTAAATACCGAGTTAATGGTACCAATGTAGTTGAATTTACTATTATCCTGCTTTATAAGAAAATGATTCTCAATTTTACTTATTTTATCTCATTAGAATGTATTAAATTGAAATTATATTTATTGTTTATAACTAAAGTGTCATGTATCATTTCTTTTATATTTATTTTAATATGAATAAATTTTTGTAATTTGCTGAATTAATTTCAGAGAAATTTAAAATATCTGTATCTGTAATTTGTAGGAATAATTTAAATGTTATATGGAAATGGATTGAGGGAAGAATACACTATTCTTCAAAAGAAAGTTTTAATTTTTTGTACTTTTTATGTGATTAAGTAAATCTGGTAAAGTAGAAATATTATTCATTCTGTCTAAATTTTTTTTTAAAATACGTTTGTAACTTTGAAATATTTTTAAAAATATATTTTACAAATAAAAAGACAGTTGGATTTCTATTTGTTTATTTAGTTTTTAAAGACATCAACGCCTTTATTTTCTTATATTTATTTGCATTTATTTTCAGCTAAAATGTGGGGCTTGTGGTGCAATTGGTCATATGCGAACCAATAAAACATGTCCACTTTATCAACCAGCTGCACCAATCCCACCAGTTCAAGTGGCTATGACGGAAGAGGAAGAAGAAGAAGAAGAACGAGCAGGATTAGAAGATGATAATTTAGTAAAGGTGGATGAAACTAAAGTGGTTTTATCCAAACAGCTTATAAAACATGCTGATGAAGTGCGTAGAAAATCCCTTGTTCTCAAATTTCCTAAAGAGGCTGTTGCAATCAAAAAAAGGCGTAGAGCTGCTGGTACTGTTATGCATTGTGATTATTTGAAAAAACCCCATAAACTTGTTAATCGCCAAAGAACAGATCCTGTTGTAGCTCTTTCTATCATTCTGGAAAGCATGCTGAATGAAATGCGAGATTTACCTGAAGTAAGACTCATTTTACCAAATTTTATTATTTTCATTTAACCATTTCTCGGTTGGTGGCTAATACGTCTAACCACATAAAAAGGAATTTTTCCCTAACCGGGCGGTGGGTAGATATTCTAACTACATGTGTTAATTGAAACAGAAAGGCATAAAAATCAATACAGATGGCAGCACAACATCTATTTATCCAATAATGTCTTCTGATAGAGTGCTGAATTTGTTCTTACTATGCCGAAATCATACAAGTTGTATTTTAATTATTTTAAAAATTTCTGATAATAACTATAATTTTTCTTGTAGTTTGGATATATCAAAGATCTTGATATAATTTAACTATTTTGGACAATATTTGCTGTGAGGCAATTTCATACAGAAATACAGAATGGATTATCTATGATTAGTATGAAGAATTACTGTTCATGTTGAAATGATTATTTCCTGGAATTTATCTATTGCATTAGGAAATTTATCTGTTGATTTAAAGAATTATTTTAGTGTGTAAATTAATTAACCTATTTTTGGCAAATTTTTAGAAATACCTCTAAAAAGTTTCATTTTTAAATATTTTAAAAATTATTTCATAAAAAAATTATTGATCCAAATGATTGCTTATGCAGAATTAACATTTGGCCCTCTTTTAAAATAGAACAAGGCAAAATATTTATTAGTGAATTCTATACGAATGTTCCCCTGCATGACCAGTGAGTAAATTTTCATTTCCTCCTCTTCACTCTTACTGAAATTTTCTGCTTTGCAAAGCATAGTTCTGGCACATTAGCTGCCCAGTTTATGTGTGTTTGTGATTATTTATTATTCTTCGTAGATTCTTTTGTAGATCATTAGAATTATTCATTTGTTTGTTCCTCGTTTAAAAAGTTATACTAAAATACTTTCAGAAAATTTTGATTGGGTTTAAATATATTTACCCTTGCAAAGAGAATGGGTTACTTCAGCTAATATTCATATGATACTGCTGTGAATTTTGTGTTATATAGAATTCCTAATTACAATATTTATGAAGATAGTAATGAATTTTTTTAAATAAAGTGAAAATGTGCATTATTTGAGAAAAGAATATTTTTGTTGTATATTTAGTTAAAGTAATAATATCAATTTTAAAATTAAATTAAGTGCATTAATCAATAACTCTGTGATATAACATTGTATTTTTTCTTTCGTATGTGCATGCAGTATTTAAATTTATTATGCTTTAATAAAATTCTGAATTTTCTTACTGGAAAAAAAAATTATAAATATGAAATATCATTTTTAAAATTTCATAAGAAAAACAATAAATCTTGGGTACTATATTTTTAAATTATTAACATTTGTTTGGGATATTTTTAGTTATTTTATTCCCTTTTGATTTGTTGAATTAAATTATATAAAATGCATTTTGTAGAAAAATTGATTATGTGTTGTTGGTATTTATATATACATTATGAATGTATCCATCTTATTTATTACATAGACTCAGCCATTTTGGTTCCCAGTTAGTGCTAAAAATGTGCCTGATTACCATCGCATAGTGCATCGAGCAATGGATCTTCAAACAATGAGAGAGAAACTTCACCAACGCAAATTTCGCAGTCGGGAAGAGTTTCTACGTGATGTTAATCAGATTGTTGATAACAGCACTATTTACAATGGTATGTGAATGAAAAGTTAAGTTTCTTTGGAATAGTTTTATATTCAATAAATCTTACATTTACATTACTTTGATGTCCAATATTGATTTATTAAAAGTAATTCTAAAGTATTAGGACTTAAGATAGAATAATTAATAAAGGAAAAATGGCTGCCTTTATAAATGTAAACAAAGTTTTCAACTTCATTAATGGATAAGTTATTTCTCTTTTTAATTTAGCCTATTTTAATACCACATTAGCATACATTAATACATTTAAATGACTAGTTTTATTCCTCAGGTTTTAATTTAAGAAAGGAGATTTCATCAAACTCTATCATTATATAGTTAAAGAAAATGATATTTTAATTTACATTATATTTAAATATTTTAAGAAAAGTATTTTTTCTTCTTTATTATTTCAAAAATTAAACAATGCTCCTTTTTATCATGAACTTTTTCCCTGAGATTCTGAGTAGACATTTGCAAATTTAATTTCAAAAATTTTAAATGGATTTTAACTTAACTCCAATTATTTTCTGTTATTACACATCATAATGAGCATATTTGTTTCTAGTTAATTTGCACATTACATGAATGAAAAGTCAAAAGTTTTTTTTCAAGTTTAGTTTTCAGTTGCTATTTTAATCAGTATATATATATATATATATAATTCATTATATATATATATATATATAGTGAACCCTGTAAATAGGGTTAATGCTATTTGCTTTTGCCAGGGGATGCAGCAGAAATGAAAGATGGGGCCTCTTTCAATGAAACTGCCAAGATGTAAAAGTGTTTGTCCTGAATTTGTGCTTGTCATAAAGATGTTCTCTAGAGGCTATATGTTTATTTGCTTATTTGCTATGATTCTTGAAAGGATCTCATATTTTTTCAAATTGCTCAAAATGTTTCTTTAAACTTGCTTTTCTCACTGAATTCTTTCGCATGATTCTGAATTTTGTTTTAGGAGCCAAAAGTCCCCTTACTCAGACAGCTCATAAAATGCTTGAGCATTGTCTTAAAAGATTTGCTGACAAAGAAGAAAAACTGATGCGGTTAGAAAAAGCTATAAATCCTCTACTGGATGATAATGATCAAGTTGCTTTCTCATTTATATTGGAAACTATTGTTTCTCAAGACTTGAAGTCTATTCCCGAATCTTGGCCTTTCCATAAACCTGTTAGCAAAAAGTTCGTCAAAGAATATTATAGTATCATTAAAAACCCAATTGATTTGGATCAAATATTAAAAGTAAGATATTTATTGTTCATGTTTTTTAGTTAATAGTTTGTTGGCTTTTTCAGCGTGTGAGGGATTTCATATATGAGTTTTTAAATTTCTCAAAAGTTATTTACTTTTTGTGGTCTTTGATCTTTATTTAGGCTTAAATTCATGAATAGAAACTTTGTTATGTATCTAAAGTTCAAATAGAATTTAAAATTACTAAAAATTTGTGTGATTCTGTCTTATAAAAATCTTTTAATACTTGACATATTCACTACCTGATGTAGAAAATGCTATGCAACGAAGATTAAGCCATATAAATTTGCAAATTTTGGGGGATACGCACCTAAAGAAGCTATGCAGATGACCTGTAAAGCAAATTGGTTATGTTATAGCATGAGATAAAAGGAAAGGAAAGGGTGAATTAACTTATAGCTACTATTTTCTGTTATTTAGGGAATAAAGAAATTTGAGAAGTTCACACACACACATAATGTGACAATGGTATGGAATGTAATCAGACATAATAGCAGATTTCTCCTGATACAGATCAGATGTACATTGATGGTATGACTAAATACTGATGAATTGCTGTTACTGTTTGTGCAACCTTACATTCAGTGTCTACAAATTGTATTTTCCATTAGGGTAATGCTCAACCACTCATAGCATTCATCATTAGACAATTGTTGCTGCATGTTGAGTTGCTTCCTTGGCCTGCAATGTCTTCTTACCTCACTGATCAAGAATATTTATTAGGACAGGCCTGGCCAGCCCCCGAGCCGCATGTGGCAAGTGTCAACCTGTGGCCCATGGAGCTGTGTCATCTGAATAAAGATTTAAACTTTTATTGTTTATAAAAGTACCAAAGAACATTCTGTAAAAAGTCGCTCATATCATGCCCTACTACTAAGGGAATATCTCAATACTTAACTCAACTTTTATCACAATTTTTCTTTAATCTTGTGCAGAAACAATTGCAAAGCTCGTTTTAAAAAGCCTACGGCCCATCTGGTGTGATTGGGGGATTCACAATAGCCAACTTATTGAAGAGCTTGGGTGTGCATTTCTAGATGTAGGGAGGGAATGAGACATGTGGAATATATGACATAGGAGTAGCCAGTCTGTCTGAAGCAAGCCTAATATATTTGACCCAGAAGTGTATTGTTCCAGACAGTTTACTTAAATTTTGGACACTTTCCTTTATTAGGAAGAAAAATTGATGTGATAGCTTAATTCACTATTTTGTATTATGTGGATATTATTATTATAATTTAATATATTTTATCATATTAACAGAATATCAAAGCTCATAAATATAGTAACCGAGAAGATTTTCAAGCTGATGTGGCCCTTTTGCTTACAAATAGTCTAACCTTTAATGGACCAGACAGCCAGTTTACTAAAAAAGCTAAAGAAATACTTGAAGCTTGTGAAAATTCAGTAAAAAAGGTGGGTATTGAATTTTTTAGTTATCGTCACTTGAAATTGAATGATGGATTTTAGTGTGTATAAATAACTGTGATACATTATTATATTTTTGATAAACCTTTTTTTTTCTGTGTACTTAATAAATATATTTTGAAAACAATAATTGTGATAATATTTTTTGAAGACAATAATTGTGATAATATATTTTGGATTATTTTTAGAGTTTTGGAATTTTTATTATTTAAATGCAGCTGAAAGCAGTCTATGATAAGATAGTTATTAACTATCATTAAATTTTTATACTTATACTGATTTGCATAATGCCACCCTTCTGAGTTAAATAGTATTTAAATATAATGCAATATTTAATTTTGAGGCCAAAGGTCTGTGATAACTATTTTAGTTAAGGCTGCTGTGCATTGTGTTATATGATTTGTATGTTGAACTAGTGCAGTTTTTATGCAATCAGAAACAAAACTTGTATTTCTTAATTATATTGCTTAGATTAGAAAGGAGTTGGCGAATGCAAGTAATAAAAATAATCTGAGGTTTTTTTTTCAATGTGATATACTGATTTCATACATTTTGATGACATTCTGAGAATGCTGTAGTGAACTTTCATCATATTGTTCTTAGTTTTTCTCATCCTCCCCACTGCATCTGTAATCTAGAACTTAGATGCTTAATATATTTTTTTCTTTTAAATTATTTCAAGTTGTGTGTATTTTTTGTTAGCTTTTTACATTGCTGTAAACATGCTTATAGGGTATCTTTTGATTTATATACTAATAATTTTGAGGATTTCAAACTTTTTTCCTTCCATTTTTGTGATTTATTCAAATTTGGTTTGCTGATATACTCGTATGTATTTATGTAACGTGATTTAAAAAGAATTTATGGTCCCCTTAATGGTCCTATGAGGCAAACTTTTCAGGAGGCAGTCTGATCTTTTCAATCAGCTTATGATTTTATTTCTCTCTGTAATATGATGACTAATGAGAGACAGATTTGGAATCAAATGTTGCAAAGTAGATGTATTACATTGTTTGAAAATAAAAACTATTCGAACATTTCTTGTGATAAAATAATCACATAATAATAGTATAAGAATATTGCCTAAATCTAATCATTAGTTTGATTTCAACCTTGACTTTTGCTTATCCATGTCTATATATTCTCATTTATATCTCTCTTCATCACTTTTCAGTCACATTTGTTGGAAATGTGAGGGCTAATTGCATTATTCCTCAATTTCTCTTCAAAATATGTATATTCCTCTGAATATTATACGTAATTCACAGAGTAAAAATGTGCTGAAAAACAGATAGTTATTAGTTAAAAAAAATGACCTTAGTATTTTTTTCATACTTCTGTAAACTGCTTGCCTCAAAGCTTAATGAAAATAAGAATTTTTTAATACTGATATCTGATTGAATCTTTTTTTCTTTTTATTGTACTGAACAAATTGTGCCTAATGTTTATGTATATCTGCCTCAGAAATTAGTAATGCATTACAAAAGCTATATGAGCTTAAAAATTCTTTCCCCCCTGTTTTCTTTAAAACAACTGTTATCTGCTTTTATCATTTCAAAATTGTGTACATCTCATTGATAAATAATTTTTTTTATATATAAAGTGTAGCCTAGAAATTAAAAATTATTATATATGAAGAATATTTTCAGTTATGTATCAAAAATTGGAAGTGATAAAAATGTATTGGGATGACAATTTTTTTCTTGGGGAATTTTTAAATTTAAAATTCTATCAATAATTGACTTCTACTTTATTGCAATGGGTCATTTTTAAAAAAATATTAATATCAATCTTAATATGCTGTGTTATAACTGATTTATATTGAAAAAGATGAGTATCTTATGAATTTATTTGTAAAATTATGATTGAGCAAAATATGGTATTGATAAAATATAGGGGAGGGGGAATTTTGTATAAATTGAGATACTTCTAAAGCCTATGAAATCTTAACAATCCAAATTTTAAAATATTAAATATGTAATTGATTTTGAATTAGTCATTTAAATATTTGAGTTGCATATGTTTTATTATTATTTAATATTTACTATTGCTTTCAGTATGATCAACAACTTGCTCTTTTGGAGTCTTCAATAAAAGTGTCTCAGGAAGCTGCTTTAGATGCTATAGAAACTGATTCAGCGATGACAGGAAATTCATGTCTGCAGGAAGATAGTTTCATGGAAAGTGAACCTGGAGAAAAATATGAAGATCACTTTAGGGGAAAAGTAATAATTTTTGTTCATCTTAGAGTGTATGAGTTTATCAATTAAAGATATGTTACCAAAATTCATTGTTAATCCAATATTTTTATGCGGTGTTTCTGCAATGGCAAAATTTGTAACAAATATCAGTGCAACTCTGTCTGTTCAAACTTTTCTAATAAAGCTTGAATATTTTCTTTATATATCTAAATACATGTCACAGATATACTTACTCTTCACTTTTTCTTAACTAATTAGGATTAGTTTTATGTAATTCACAAAGTATCATACATGTTGAAATACTCATTGAAATTGAATAATAATGTTGTCCTTGAGAAAATTAAAAAACGCTATTCTATCAAATAAAATTAGATAAAAATTTGTTTATAAGGTTAAAAATTAGATAAACATTTAATATACATCAGTTATTTAAAATTTAATAGAAGTTTTTCTTAAACAAAATGTAAAAACACAAGTGTCTAAAAAACTGTATAGCTGAACAACACTCTGTTTTTTAATTTCAGTTTCACTTAGGAAAAGAGAAATAGCTAATTATATCTCTTATGAAAAGAAATCTCTATTTATCTTTCAGCAAAAATGTACTAATAGATTTTTTACATAAAATTTATCAAAATATAAATTTTGTTATTATTAAAAACTTACTTCAACATTTAGTTAAAAATTTTCTCTAAATTAAACCGATATACTCCTATATTAGAAAATGATCTGCAAATTTCAACTCAGAGGTATGTATCATTTCTACATCATTCTCAAAACTCAAATCATCGTAGGACTTAATGAACTCCTCTACAGCAAATCTTAAGGTTGTGATGTATGGAATAGTGGATAATTATGAAATTTCTCTACCTTTCTGTGTGATTTAGAAAGGCAAGAAGCATTGGTTAAAATGTATAATTTTTAAGAATACTTCTCTGAATAAATTTTCCAAATTAAAAAAAAAAAAAAAAACCAGATTAATTAATTATACGTCTTTATAATCTTAAAATAGAATATTTGTATTTACGTTTTTGATTGTATATTATTTCTGATCATATTTAACATTTGTCTATGCTTATCTTCATAAAATTAAGCTGCTTGTTAACATCAAAAGAAATAAAATCAAATTATAGTAAAATGATCCCAAAATTAGAATTAAAGATGCATTTGAAATTTCTTGTGCTTTTCTTTAATCACTCAATTTCATTTTAAGCTCCTCAAACAGGTTGAAAGAAAATATTATTACTCCAAAATATTTACTTTAAATTACAAAAATTTCTGTAGCTAAGTTGAAGTAAAACATTAAAAATGTAAATTTGGAAACTGTGTTAATTGATTATGTGTTAATTAAGCAAATAAGTAAACACAATACATACTTGAGAAGTTGTTATAATACTTGTATGAAATTCTTCATGTCAAAATATATTTCAAAAAAATTCAATCAGCAATAAATTGTTTATGCATATTCAATTGTTTTCGTTTTGTTCAAGAAGATAAAATGGTTTTGAAATAATCTGATTGAGGACCTATGACCCATAATCTATGAACGAGATAATAGGTAATTGTAGAATTAAAAAATGAGTACCCATTAGTTTTCAGTTTAACTCTTAAATAAATACATAAATCTTAAAATTATTCACTGTACCTTTCGAAGTTTCTTTTTCGCATGTATGTATGAATATCTCAAGTTATAGTTTCCTAGCAAGATCTCCCTCCAAAAAGTTGTTTGTCTATACAATTAATCATTGGTAGTTAGTGTTTGATCATCTTGAAAGGTCTTTTGCCCGCATTAATTCTGCTTGAGATTTACAATGCTTATATTTTACATAGAAGAAAGGAAAGAATCTTCTTTGAAGGGGGGATGCTAATCATTATGGGAAAAATATAGATGAGAATGTTTAAAAGTGATTTTTATTATGAAATAATTTTAAGACAAATCATTTACATTGTAACGTAGAAGATATAGAGCATATTACTGTTTCAAGCAGCATATTTTGTTAATGTACTAATGGTAAAGCGTTTCTCATGCTTTATTTTTGCTTAGTTAAAAATATTCTTGGAAGTTTTTCTTTTTATATATTAATTATCAGAGTCTTAAGAATTGTAAAATAATTTATTATGTTACCCCACATTTTGAACACACACCTTTGTAAGGGTTTCTCTAAGTTCGATGGTGTTTGTTATGAAGAGACCTGTATTCTCTGCAAGTCTAAAGGCTTAAAAATATCTCATCCCCCCATTTTGTTACACAATATAATAATAAAGTTTCTGAATTTTTTCAGTCACATATTGTTTTGGAATTCAGTTTCTTTACGTTTTCACTTTGCTGCTTATAAATTTTAGGGGAAATCCGCTCAGTATTGATTTGTAGAATCATTATAAAATAATTACAAAGCAGTTAATAATTCTTATAACTACAATAATAATTTAAAAATTTATGTACTTTTGCTGTGCAGTAACAAAATATGATACATAAGTTTATTTTCTTTTTGTTAGGGATTGATTCATACGTACTCCTGATTTTTATTTTATGTTAAAAGGGTACTATTTTGTTTCTGTACCTTAATTGCATTGAAAATGTTTTCCTTTTTTTTTTAAATCATCCTAACATTTTTGATTTTTCTCATATTTTATTAAAGGAAACTTTTCTGTAAAAATGTTTATTAATATATTGAATTTCTGAACTTCTTAAACATTAAGACGTTTTAATTTTGGTTTTACTGATTTTTATAATAAAATATGTAACATAAACATGTCATTTTGAGTTCCAAACAACTGATATAATTTAAATTAAATAAATTTTTATACATTTGATACTTCATTTATAAAGAGATAAAATTAAAAACCTTTCCCTTGTAATCAAAATCCACTCCAAAAGTTTTGAGCTTTATGTTAATTTCTGTATTAATTTCAATTTTAAATAATTTTGCGCAAAATTAATATGTATATTTCCCCTTAGGTTAAAGTTGATGATTTAGAATTTGTAGATGTAGAAGAAGAAGATGATGAATTTGATGATGATGAAGATGAATCCATGCTTCTGGATCCTAATTTGTTAGGTAAATCAGATAGCACATTTGGTGATAAAATGCAATATGACAGTGATAATGAAATGCAACATATGGCATCTTTGGGTTCTGATAGTGCTGACATTGTGCAGTTTGATTTATCTTTATGTGCTGATAATGAAAATTCTGAAATAATTGATGAAAATTATGATCCATCTGAATTCCTTTTACAAGGGAGGTATGGTTTTCAGCAGTGTAAGGATGGGACTACAGAAGATAATGTTAGCAATGATTTGTTAGTAAGTGATTCAGATGAAGAATCTGTTAGAACAACACATACACACACAGGACAAACAGAAGGACAAGAAAATGAAGAGTTGTGGTTTTAAACATGGACCAAGATTATTTATTATTCCTCATATATATTTAACAAAGAAACATAAACTGTGCTCTATGCTTCTTCATGTTAAAATTAAGAGAATGCTTATAATGTATTTTAAATATATAAAAACCCCTTTTTAAATTGATAATTAAAGAAAATCTGAGGGTTGGGATCTAAGACTTAATCTTGTCAATTTGTTAGAAATATGTATTTTGTACATATGAACTTGTAAATAAAGTTCCAAATTTTAAAAATAAGAGAGTTATGAAAAAGCTTAAAGGTTTTAAGAATGAAAATTCAATGATTGTATTTAATTTATTTCATATTTGTAAAGATGGAATTTTATAACTAATTTTGCAATCACTTCTTAATGTTCTGAAGTTTTGTGTACTTGTATGTTCCCAATGACAGTGCAATATTTTAATGTTTTTATAACAATATTATCAATTAATATAATTATTTTAAGTTTTCATTTTGTTGATGAATTCTGTTATTGACAGAAGGATATGGCAAAGTTCAATTAGACATATCTAATTAGATGCTTTATTTAAAAAGAAATAACTGATGGAAGTTTTAATTGAAAAATTAACTACAATATTTCATAATTGTAATAATGAGTTGTGTTATATATTAAGGACTAAATGCAAAATAATATCTAATAATTTTTTAGTATATATATATACACATGCTGTTATAAATGAATTAAAAGTAAATATTTTTTAAATAAATAAGTCCAATCCTCGAATGAAAACTAAAAATATTAAGAAACTGAAAAAATTACTTAATCTGAAACTGAAAAATTTAGTCATGGTTAATATTATAAAAAAAAAATTCTAAAACATTCATTAAAAATTGAGATGTACTGTGTTTGTGATTAAAATTCTGATGTACTTAAAATATTTCTAACAGTGCCTGTGGTCTTATTGAATCTAACATAACTAATGTTTTTATCTGTATAAAAAAAAAAAAAAAAAAAAAAAAAAAAAAAAAA
>BMAW01052051.1:357463-368554 GCA_019974015.1 Nephila pilipes | reverse complement strand
AAAAAAAAAAAAAAAAAAAAAAAAAAAAAAAAAACATTTTTCTTAACATATTTAAAATGGATTCTCGGATTTCATCAAGTGTTCCTTTATTTGAAAAACTCTACCTCTTGTTTGTGATAAATTTGTATTTGTATTGTACAATGAATTTGTATTTAATTGTGAAAATTATAAAAAATAGTACTGCAAAGTAAATAATTTTTTTTGTCGTTTGTAAGATATTTTATATGTATTTTGACTTTAAGAGTATTTCAGTCATATGCTTTGAATATTATTCATTAAATATATTACATTATTTATTATACATATAATTAATGAATATTATTCATTAACTATCCATTATTCATTAATTATACGTCATAATAAAATATCTCATTCAACAAATAAGATATTTTATTATGATGTATAATTTGTCATTCTGATGTATTTAAAACATTACTGAATCACCTTAAATTAATTTTAATCATGGAGATTTTTAATTATTTTTCAAAAAATTTCTAGAATGAATTTTAAATAAGAAATTTTTTAGTAATTGTATTATATTTATTTATTGTTTTTAAAATCTGAGTATGTACTTGTATTATGTTAATGAAATTGAATGTTATATGAATGAAAGATAATTTTGTGTAGTAAGACGTAAGTCCAGATATTTAAGATAATTTATGATTATGATGTTTTAATATTAAATTTTTATTATTTTAATGAGATTGCTTGTTTCTTTGACTGCTTTTATACATAATTTTTTTCTTCCTGAATTGACATACTTGATAAATATACTTGATTCTACTCTAGTAAAATGATGCTTGTGATGTAAATAGTTCTTTTGTTTGAATTTGTACAGTTGGACAAGTGTTATTTATACATTAATGAATTTTTTTATTTGCAGTGCTTCTCCCAAAAATCATGTTCAATGAACTTGTTTAACTATAGATAATTGTGTTTAATATGAAATTTAATAATGTACTTTTATCATGCTATGAGCATTTAAGGTGTAACTAAATTGAAGATATTTATGGGTTATGAGTTGTGGTTAATATAGTTTTGAGTTAAGTCACAAATATGAAAAGTATAGAAGTAATTAATATACTAGGAT
This sequence comes from Nephila pilipes, assembly GCA_019974015.1. NCBI lineage: Eukaryota > Metazoa > Arthropoda > Arachnida > Araneae > Nephilidae > Nephila > Nephila pilipes. Next base: position 367,464 of record BMAW01052051.1, on the reverse strand, counting down.
GTTTTGTGTTTCTGAGATACTTTGTCATTGGGAATTATTAAAAAATGTATTTAATCCAACGCACTGCATTTATATGAATTAAGTAATATAATGATTAAATACTGTGATGTATAGGCTATGAATTTATGCGATATACATAGATTTGTTTTGTTTGTAATATTGAGATTTTAAAATGCTTGTATGTCTGTTTTAAATTGTGTTTTTTTTTAAATGAAATATCAAGTCTTGTATTTAAAAAAATAAGCATAATTGTATGTATATATGTAATGTTAATTTATAACAAAACCCAACAATTTTACAATAGGTTATTTTATAAATATCACTTGCATTCTGTATTGTAGGGGAAAAAATAAATTTGTGTCAAAAATTGTACAAGAAAATATAGTTAAATTTCATATTACAGAAGAATATATGAACATTGTACATTTTTATACATTACTTATATACAATAAAAGTGATTTTATAATGTTTTTGTTATTTCTGAGTTGATTTTCAAATTCCTTTGTTACTTTTGCCTTAATTCTCCTTTTTCACCTCAATTTTTCTAGATATTTAAAAACTGGGTAAATTAAGAATATTTGAATAATTCATTATTAACATTTGATCTCAGTTTTAAAAGTGCCATGACTTAAATTTTTTTTTTGATGTGAAATGAATACGTGTAAATGATGTACAATGAATATTAAACAAATTACAGAAATTGATTTTACATACAGTTTCTTTTTTAAAAAATGTTCTTTCTTTGTCAATAAAAATAATACTGAGATTTAATGAAATAATATTTAATATAATTGTTACCAATTAAAATATTTGCATATGTAGAAAGACATTTTAGGTGTACTTGTATGAAAAATAAATTCTTGAAAGTTTTTTCAAAATTAAAATCTCAATCAAAATCAATCCTTCTTTAAACAAAACGTGTGTTGTGTTTCAGCTTGCATAGTTTATTGTTTTAAAAAAAGAAAAGTCTTGAATTTGATTGTGAGGGCCACATTTATGATATATAATGCTTATCCTGAATTGATATTAAGTGAAATTTCTTTCGATCTTGTGTAAGTGTTAATTGCAACTTTTTAGTGCTTGTAATTGTGTTTTACTCTTTCAGTATTATAAAGGAATGAAAAAGCTATAAAAAATAAAGATTATTATAGTGTCATGTAGATGTTTTAGCAGGTTGAATTGAAAACACAATTGTTACCTTAATAATGTGGTTTATTAACAAATTTAAAGTAGCTACACTTGGCTGAAATTCCCCTCAGACTGAGGATACATGGCTTCATGTATCATAGTGGAATATTACAGACCACTGCTCTGGAAACATAAAAAATATTCTAGAAGGTTTTAGAAATTATAATGAAAAATAGAGAACAATTAAAACTTTTACATAATTTTTAATGTTACCATCACTGGGTTTGTGTGGGAACTTGATCTGCTAACGAGTGTCGTATCTCGGCACCATCAGTGCTCTCGAGCTTGGCTTTTCTACCCCCTTGAAAAACAGCATTCAGTTGCTTAGGAATTTTGCAGTAGAGCTCTTGTTTGTGAGCGCGTCATAGGTTCTGTACTGACTACAGGAGGGCGACTTTTCCGGGCAGCTGGACGCACTTCCTCTAGGAGTAGAATTACCTGGAAACTGGATCTGTGCTTCGAGGTCATACTAAGGTTTCATTCAAAACGCAAGTACTACATGTTTTGTCCATTTGTGTCTCCACAGCGACTTTGAAAATCGCAGAACCAAGTCTATCCTGATCCGATGAAATTGTGCGACTGCAGGAGGGATGACCGGCCGTCTGAAGTGGAACGACTTTTCTTCGTTGGAATTCATGATAGTGTATAACACATCGACGTAAAGTGTTATAGAACCGTTTCCTCACTCTGTTATACGTTCTGACAAATCCTCAATGGCTGACCGTAGTAGGCGCATCATGAGATTATCTTTGAGTAGGTGTCTCGAAAGGAGCGGAACCATATATTTCCATCCGGATCGAAGTTCTTTTTGCAAATTATTCCATCAAATAATTTATAGGATGCTCTTATTGGTTCCTATTTTTCTTTCGACAGTATGATTGTTTCGAGATCTGAATCCTGCTATTGTTCTGCCATGGGGTTAGCAAAAGTCTTGTTCGTTCACTTTTTCAGAGGGGTCAGTGTTATATTCCAAAGTATTTCGGGAAAGGCTATCAGCGTCTTTATCTTTTTTGACACTCTTATTTACAATGGGCATGTCACACTCATGAAGTCGCAAAGCCCATTTTGCCAATATTCCCGAAGATTTTTTTAAGACTAATTAATCCGCTTAGAGAATTATGGTCTCTCACAACATCATATTGTTTCCCGAAAAGATCCGGCCGGAATTTGTGCACTACCCATACGGCTGCAAGACATTCCATTTCAGTTATGGAATAATTCCTCTCTTCTTTTGAAAGAGAAGATGCATATGCAATCACTTTCTCTTGTCCACCTTGTAATTGTAAAAGAACTGCGCCGATTCCGTAACCACTAGCATCTGTATATGTAGTGATGTGTGAGCCTTCTCGTCGAACATTGCTAAAATAGGGTCTGAAGTTAATGCTTTTTTCAACTTGTGAAAGACAGTGGCTTATTCGGAACCCCAATAAAATTTCGAATCCCCCTTCAGAAGCTTTTGAAGAACTTGGGCCTGATAGCTAAAATCTTTAATGAAACGGCGATTATTAGAACATAGTCTAAAAAAGCATCTGACGTTATGCAAACTCTTTGGGGTTGGAAAATAGCTGAGAGCTCTTATCTTGTCCTGGTCTGGCCGAACACCATCTTCTGAAGCAAGATGTCCTAAAATTTTAATTTGTTGGGTGACAAACAAACATTTTTTTATAATTGAGAGTAAGCTCAGCTTCTAGGATACAACTCGGAACTATATTTAGCCTTTCAAGATATTCTTTGGATGTTTCGAAAAGCACCACAATGTCGTCTAGGTAACAGAGGCACATTATCAATTTTATGTGACAAAGAAGATTGTCAAAGGTTACGGGGGCATTACGTAGACCAAACTGTTAAACTCGTACAGTCCTTTTGGGGTGATAAATGCTGCCCTTTTATGATCAGCTGTATCTACTTAATTTGACAATAACTGGTTCGGAGGTCCATGGATGAGAAAAATTTAGCATCTTTTAAGCAGTTTAGTGTATCGTCTATGTGGTAGAGGGCGCACAACCTTTTTAGTGATCTGATTGAAACAGCGGTAATCCACGCAGAAGCTGCAACTTCCATCTTCCTTTACCAAGACAACCGGTAACTACCAAGGGCTCTCAGATGACTGAATTATTCCACTATCTAGCATTTCCTCTACTTATTGTACTAAGCGATGCTTTGTAGGTGACACTCTGTAGTTTTTTTGCTTATGGGGTGCTTGGTTGCAAGTATTTATGCTATATTTAACCTCTACCATCAAAGTTTTAGATTTTGTAGATTGATCGAAAACTTCTGAAAATTCTGGAGCACCCCTCTCTAGAAGCCTCTCTTTTTGCATCGAAAGGAGATAAGGATCTAATATGCTTGACAAATCACCTTGATGGCCAATTCTATTTTTCCTAGAATGTAGTGTTAGATTCGGTGAGAGTTATTGTGTACTCACACAGTCCTTATCTAACACTCATGCATTGCCTACGCTTATATTCTTGGGAATAATCTGAGAAGCACCTTGCCCATTAGCAACTTGTAACTCCCCTTTGTAGTTATACAACGTTATTATGATAGAAGATAACATAATTTCCTTCTCTAAGAGCAATATTTTATTTCCGTGCTGTGTCGCTTCGATATTTTGATCTCCGATGGAAATGGCGACAAGGAGTTTGGAGACTAAATGAGTAAGTATAGCGGAGTCGTTTATAGCACGTAAGAACCAGGTTTGAGGATTAGGAGTTTCACTTAGAATATCTTCGAATGACTGATCAGATCTTCCGCAGTCTGTCACAGCTTGTGATACTTCCAGAAAATACCAACCAAGGATGATGCCATCCTGCCATTTCCCTTACTCTATTTATCATATTTTAATAGACTGTCCGGTGTTTGATCATCATCACCAGATTTTTTTTCATTCATCCGTTTTAAACCTATCGGACTTGTTGGGGGAAACACCCCACCATAATTTATTTTCTTTTTAAAACACATTGGTCTTTTACACCGCATTTGAAGTTTTACCTTTTTACCTCTTTCATCATTATGTGTTAATTTCATGTTTTTAAAATAACGAATTTTAATTGATTTTAACAAATGTTTGGCGCAGCATAGCCTACTTTGGTTCTTGCACCATAAAAAACCACAGTCACTCACTCACTCACTTCTACGTGTTGATACCGATTCATGAAATCTTTCGTCGTCATGAGTTCTTTATTTTGGAGATCTTGGTAAAATTCTCGGCAATACACTTCAGGAGGTATTGCTGAGAATTTTTGCCAGAGGATAATATCCTCTTATTATCCTCTGGCATTTTAGGATTAACTTTCTGGCAAAGTCTCCACACGATTTGGATATAGGATTATGGGATTTCACCAGACTTGTGTCCGCGATTTAAGCTCTTCCTCGGCTCTCTTCTTTGATCGTCTGCTGTCACCAAATGTTCTGGTGAGTTCCGATTTAAATTGGTACCTGTTGTGAATAATAAAATTAAACATAATCAATCAGTTCTAATTTATGTCAATAGATGGCACTATGAGGTTTAGCCAGCATAAATAGAGTGGCTTTTCCCCCTACCAGATGGGTAGAAGTATACTGTATATACGTTACCTTTAATAAATATGTTCTTTCTCTACGTCGATAATCTACTGATTGCAAGTTGTGATGAGAACAAAGTATATGGAAAAGTGAAATGTCGCCAAGAAAAGTTCAAGAATATAAACATAGGAGAAGTAAAGAACTCTCTTGTGGAATCAACATCCGGAGAGATTCAAGTAGAAATTTTCTCATTAACCAAAGAAAGAAAATAGAAAAACCTTCTAGAAAGGATTAACGTGAAGGATCGCAAACCAACTTATATCCTGATGGATACATCATACTCGAAAAATGAAGACAATATAGAAAACTTAGAAGACAATTCGGAATACAGACAAGCAATCGGAGCTCTTCTGTATATCTCCACAGTCTCAAAACCAGATGTATCCCTAGCAGTGAACAAATTAAGCAGAAAAAAATGAAACACCAACGGAAAAGGTCGAGACAGCACTGAAGAAACTAATCATGTACTTAAACACAACCAAGGACTTTAATCTTGTTATAGACAGCATGAGTCCTCCTGTCCTCATCTGCTACACTTACGCCGATTGTGAAAGTGATACTTCTACCAGAAGTTCAATAGTGGAAATGTCTTTCTTTTTGAGAACAACACCATTTCCTGGTTTTCGAAAAGACAGATCTGTATTGCTCTCTCTTTCTGCGAAACAGAGTACATTGCAGCAGCCTAAGCAGCACAAGAAATTCAGTGGCTGATACTTCTCTTGAAAGACCCCAGATTGGGACAACATCAACCTATTAGACTGTTCGAGGACAACAAGTGTTGCATTATTCTTGCACAAACTCCAAAAAGTGATTCAAGAATCAAACACATAGATGCGAAATATCATTTAGATATTTGCATCTAAATGGAATAATCCAGCTTGAACATTGTTACAGTAGCTCAAACATAGCTGATATCCTAACAAAAACTCTTCCCAAACAACAATTTCAAAATTTGAAGGGAAAACTTAATATATTTTAGAACTGCTAGATTAAGGAGATATGTTGTGAATAACATTAAACATAATCAATCAGTTCTAATTTTTGTCAATAGATGGCACTATGAGGAGGTTTTGCCAGCATAATTAGAGTAGCTTTTTTTCCTCTACCAGATGAGTAGAAGTATATTGTATATACGTTCCCTTTAATAAATATGTTCTTTCTTTCCGATCTTATGGATTATACCAGTTGTGTGCTACCGATGAAGTATTAGATTCAACATAGCAAAAAGGGTAAGCAAATTAATTTTATGCTACCGTGTAAATCTAACCGAAACAAAAATCAACAGTACTAAGATGTCAGAATTTCTTTATTATTCTCAAACATTCCTGTGCTGTTCCATCCAGGAAAAAGTACACTTTTGCAAGGCAGAAGATTTCATTCATGTATACATGACTGTTATTTTAATGAAATATATTCAATGACTCTGTCATATTCTTTAAGGGACTTGTTTGGGTTTAGTTCATTGTATCTAGGAAACACAGAAGGATTTATAACCTGTTGGATATGAAGTGTCAAAAGCATGGGCTTAGAGTTAAGCTCTGTGGCCATCTCTTTTAATACCATAGCTCTTTTAGGTGGAGTATAGAGCCCGAACTCAGATGGATTATTTAGCAGACGATCACTTTTTATTAATTTGAAACGTCATATTATACTATACGCTACGGCTACAGGCAATTACTATTACATAAGTGTCCTTATGCAGATCGTTTTGGTTGTACGAGAAGGGAATATCTTCAATCCTGTCAAGCAATCGGCACGTGTTGGTATTCAATTAAAAGCCGACGGCGTATATACAAAAGCGAAACATGACATTCTGCTTTAGATGCGTGGATCACACCTATATTATATCTGTACATATTAAAATTGGTATTATTGTCTAATATTTACAATCTTTAAAAATTCAATAAAATTTTAAAAACAGAATAAATGATCATCGATCCTCAACAAGCGTCTGGAATATTATAGACACTTTAAACTTTCATAGACCCGCCAAGGAGCCCACTTGAACCCTTATGGGAATCTCTGGTCTAAATCTGCTGTCTCAATAAGTAAAATTTTCATTTTGTCAATTTGGATGGGATTTTGTTTAGATTTATTTTCGTGCTTAATGATGCTATAATGATGGTAGTATATACTATTCAGTCGTAATTCAAAACAATATTTTGAGGAGGGGTAAGCCATCGCATATTGTTCTGCCTATTAATAACAATATTATTTTTTTAAAAATATTTTAAAATACAAAAATGAAGCGTTTTATTATTCATGTAGCATAAATTCTTATGGAAATAGTTACGAAAGCGTAAAATTCATAATGTTGGGTACACAACTTTTTAAAGAGAGGGGATAATTTTTTTTCAGTGAATGCTTAGAATAATCCAGCCAAGCAGCAGTGCAAGTCAAACATTTTTGAAGGGAGAGGGGATGCAAATGATTTTTATAGAAGCCCTTAACCCTTCCGAGCTTTGATCTCCAGTCTGGCTGGAAACTAATAAAATGCTGAACTTCGATTCTACACTAACCCAGGAGCAGGAATAGAAATTTCTGTACTTTTGGATGAACTGTTCTTGTATGTTTTTGTTCTTAATTAAAGTACCGATTTTAGCCACAGCTTTGACCCACTTGTTCTTTAGATTCCTCGAACCACAACCTCAAAGGTATTCGAAAGAATTTAACATAATACGATTACTGCATATGATTACTTTACACATTTGAGGAAAAATCGAATAGGTTGAATTTTATGGAGAAAAAAATTCACTTTGTATTAATATATTATATAGAACACTATTTATTAATTTTTATCGGATGATTGCGAAAATAAAGTTCCCCTTTGGTAATTTCTCAATAAATGTATTTAAATTTAGAAATTACGGATTATCGTGTCCTAGAAATAGTATTTTGAGTAGGAATTTCTTAAATTTTACGAGTATACAATTTACTTTTACGTATAATTTCATACGTTAAAACACGAGACATGCGCAGGGGTGGTTTTTATTACCATAGTTAAATCTTTTATAAATCACAAATGTGGACATTTTTATTTTTATGTGATAAACATAAAACTTTGTAGTTCCATTTAATATATAAGAAATGATGAGAAACTAAAAGAGTTGCAAAGGAATCCAAAAATAAGTAAAAATATCTTTAAAAAATGTTAGTTTTCTTATAGAAATAGTATAATAGAAAATTTCTTATAGAAATTTTTATGTATTTTTCTACAAGTGATATATTTTACTCAAAACTTTTGGTCTATACGCAACGAGAAACTCAGTTTTCGGAAATTTATAACGAACTACTTCTCTCATGTCAGGGTTCAAAGCACTTTAGTAACTAGATGTAAAATTTATGACTCAATAAAAAAACGACACAGGCGCCCCAACTACTACAAACCATAGATAAAATCATTCAGTGGGAGATTACGATATAAATTATGCAACTGCAAGTCAGACAGTTTTGTGCAATGCGGGAAAAGTCATATAACGCGCTCATTTTTGGAAATGAAGTAATTTCTTGTATAAAAACATATATCGGATCTAACGGATCTTAGATAGCTTCTTCGTGAACTAGATCAAAGTGCATCGGTATATATATTTAAAAGTAATAATTGAATTTATGTTAAAATATATATTCTCTTACTAGTTGTCTATTACAGTAAAATCTCTCTAAATCGGATAAACTGTCAGACCACAGTAGTCCAGGATATGGGAAATCGGGTTAAACGGAGAATTTAAATAATAATAATAAATTAAATAATTAAAAAATAAAGCAAATTTATGGAAAATCAACTTTATATTGAAGAAATGTGGTGTGAATCATATTTATAGAAGATAAAAAGAAATCTCGTTCGTCAACAATAAAACAACTTTAAGTGTACAACGCTTAAAGTTGGTTTATTACATTTTCAATTTAGTTCAGTAGCCTTGAATGTCATTTGTCATAGGTGATAAGAGGTTAATTAAGATTTTGTTGAGTTTGCACTGAATATTTGTTAAATCCCCCTCCTCTTTTTTCTTTCATAGCTGTTAGATTTCAGTAAAGAAATTTCTTTTCGAAATACGTGGATGAAACAAATAAATATTATTTTGATAATTAGCGGATCGCTTTTCAAATAAAAAAAAAAAAAAAAAAACTGTTCTCGCAGACTGATCTCGGTTATCCGGAAATCCGAGTTAAATAGGCTAGACTTAATGAAGTTCTACTGAATATTAATCCGCAATTACCCAATACTATCATTGCTTGTTGATATGATTTTAAAAAATAAAAGAAGTTGGTATTCGAACTGTGCAAAATTGTTACATTTAATTTATTGTCATTGTGTGTGGCACTGAGTTATTCACAATTTTCTCGAGGACTTTTGGTCATTTGAATTACATACAATTACAACTCCTTGCACACCAAATGAAAAGTGATTAGGTAAATTAGATGAAGATAAGAAGACTCGTGATATGAATTAGAGAGATAGTGATACATAAGCGAAATAGAGAACTGAAAGGAAAGAGAAGGGAGATGAGAGAATAACGAAAATAGCTGATAGATACGTAGAATGGAGTGAAAGATCGCATTTAATCGTTTATGTTGAAAGTAGTTGGAAGTTATCCTGACCAGAATAATAGGAAAAGAATCCCCTATAATCAAGAAATCGGAATGAGTGATTTGATAAGCCAAGATTTTATTATTTGAACTTAAATTAGGATAAATCGAGATAGAGGGATTCGAGAGAAAAAATGATCTTGCATATATTTTTTGATAGGTAATAAAGTGTGTTGTTCTTCTCTTGCGTATCTTCAGTATCAGTTTTGAACTTATTGACTATTTACTTAGACTTTAAGATGAATGTAGAGTTAAATAATGAAGGAATTACGTCACAATTGATAAAGAACTTTGGGTGAGTAATCTTTTAAACTTATATTTATTTGTTACAAATCTTCAAGATGGGTATTTTCTTTCACTGAGTTCTAATAAACATGTATTTAAACAAATGTTACTAGTTTATTTTATTTTTTAATATGTGAATTTTTGTTATAATGCAAAAACATATAGTTATATATGGGTTTTTTAAATGTGTAAGCATTTGCATATTCATTAGTAGCTAATAAAATATCCATTGATAATTTCATTATCCTCTCCAATTGAAGCTATTTACACACGCACACGCACAAGCGCGCGCACACACACACACACACACACACACGCAAACGCAATCACACACTCACTCAACAGTTCCAGACACAACAGTTGCCTTTTCAACAGTT
>BMAW01052051.1:345844-357063 GCA_019974015.1 Nephila pilipes | reverse complement strand
TGAATAAAAAAAAATTTTGCAAAAAAAATGTTGTTTTCAATGTTAGAATCGGGAGTTATTGATCGATGTGTTATACGCTAAATATATCGAGGTCTAAGTCCTCCGTTAGCGAGGTGTTGGAAGTTCGAAGAGGGAGGTTTCAGCTCTGGTGTCATCCTTGTCACTTGACCAAGGTGAAAATTAAGAGATCCGTCGTCAACAGCCTTCGTGTTGCGACGTTAATAAACATTAATAAAACAATCAATCCCAATCAATCAATCTCTCCCTCTCTAGGATATATTTTTCAATGAAAATAAAAATGTTTCTGGTTAAGTATGGAATCAATACACACAAATGCGTATGATTTCTTAGAATCAATGCAAATTCGCTTGATTTCTTGAATTTTTTTTATCATATTTCATCGACATTTAAGCAAATCATGTAATCATTCCGCTTTATTATTTATATATTTTATGCTATTTTTATATAAAATTAACCAGACTTTGCTGATTGATATCAATAGTGAAATAGTAACACTATGAAAACATAATTGCGTGATCCGTTCCATATCAAGGTCACATACATTGCATGTTTTTTTGGTTTCACTCAAAGCACTGACACAGTAAGTTATTACCTGAATTTAAAGTATATTAAATTTCACAATGGTACATTCGTTACTCAGCTATGTCAGGCAAAATCAAGTTTCGTATACGTTATCTATCCAGATGCTAATCAACAATTTTGCCATCAAAAAATTATATGTATCGTTTCGAGCATTACATGGAGTTGATGAAGTTTCATCATTGTTTTTTGTATCTGCTCATCATATGTACAGAGGACAATTTTTTTATAGTGTTAATTTTGTACTAAAAACAATACAAATGAGAGATGTCGGTAAAAGACCTCGTAATTTTGAACTATAGACAAGTGACGTAGATAACAGTTTAGCAGGTACCCTAACCAGTGGCGTACCCATAAATGCATTTTGGGGGGGGTGCATTTCATCACTGCCATGAAAGAAACAATTCCTTTAGCTCGGAATTACCACTTGGTAAAAATTAAATAACACTCGACATCAATCTTATTTAGACTATTTAAAATTATTCAAGAATTAATATAATTTTTACCAAATTATAAAAATTACAAAAGTATAGATCATTTAAGAAAAATATCAAAAATTCTTGCTTATCAGAATCGGTGAAATCCAACGTTATTGAAATATTGATAAAAATCATTTAGTGATTGAAAAAAAATGGTTAAAAAGCTACGAGTATAATGAATTGCAAAACTCTATAAATATTTATTTTAACGAAGTTATATTTATTTTTCTTTTTGTTTTTGCAAAATATTTTAGACTTCTTTTCTTACAGGTATACATATATGTGTATGTATAATGAACATCCATTCCATTTAAATGAATTTCTGAAGTAATGTTTCTTAAATAATAGTTTTCAGAAGTATTATTTTTTAAGTTTCTTTAGGTTCATATTGCTTTATCCGTCGCATAAGATATAATTTTTTTCAATTCTTTCCTGGGAAAAGGATATAGTTCTAATATACTATCCAGCAAAACACTTTTTCTTTTGGGAGTATTCATGATCGAATAACATTTTTCAGCATATCAGACACAATCTCGACTATCTTTAATTTGGCATGCGTCTAAAATAGTTGAATTAAGAGAATGATAAGCTCAATGTACATACAGGAATTTTTCGCTGGAGCACTGTTGAATGCTTCAGACATGGTAACATTACTATCCCATCCTTAGCCTCTAATATAACTTAAATCCAAACCTAACGATTCTAAAGTTTTCAAAATTGTGTTTACTATATCTTCTTCATGTGTTGAAATTACTGTATAAGAAATAAAATAAAATTTCTACTCGTAAAGATTTGTTGTCCGTACTTTCTACAAATTTTTTAAAGAGACCCGCGCTGTCCAAAAAGTATCTGTGGTTTCATCCGTTATGAAAGGAAAAAAAAATGTTTAAATTTACTTCTTCAATCAATTTTTAAAAAAATATTTCTTTGCAAGCAAGTATAACTTATTTATTTATTTTAGTAGATATGTACGATGCATTATTAGCAGATGATTTTAAATGTTCTTTCAGCTCTCTTTTCATCCGCTACATCAGTTCTGAATTTAAACAACTGACGGGAATTCCTATGGTGATTATCTTGTTCTTGCTTTATGTTCCTTGCTTTCATTTGTTCCGTTAATTTGGCCATAATCACGATTATCTCTTAAAAGGAAGTTCATTTATGCCACAGAAAACTACTGTTTTTATAATAGGATTAAGTCTTTATTTATTTATTATTTTTTGTTGATTTTCTTATACATGCCTATAGCTAGTAGTATCAATAATACCTATTACGGCTTGTTTACACGATGGTACAATGATCCTTAAACTCCTGTAAGAACTGTATTTGAAAGGCAGGAAATCTAAATAGAAATTGAATAAAATAAATAAATAGAGCATTTTCCTCTGGAATGGAATTTCGATATATGAATCAATTTTCTTTTATGTAAACAATGTCTGGAATGGTCGCATGATCCGAATATCTTGAAAATCTATATCAATAAAAGCATCATGGAAACGTTTCAATAACATAGTGTTCACAACACTAAAATATTTGCAATATTACATAAAATATTTAGATTTATGTAAAAATCACATGAACGAGTTTTGAGCAAAAAGCAATTGTTCTTGAAGCAAGTGATCAAAAACAACTGTACAGTTAAATTAAACTAAATGTATTGTATTTAATGCTTGAAAAAATTTCATTGTTGCGAGTACATTGAAAGTTTTTAGTTATTGATCAGCCAGGCAAACGAATATTTTCCTCTATTTAAATGTTTAAATAATACTCATAAAACAGTGATGTATAGATGGAGAAAGAATGATCCATTGAAAATATCAAAGAAGTATCCGGAACATTACCTTGAAATTTTTTTTTCATGTTAATACATTGTTTCATCATTGGTTAATCACGCGGAATAACACAAATCACAGTGAACAAGAAATAAATGGTATAGAAACGATTTTTTTTGAAAGAATAGAAAGTAATATTTACAAATATGTTTGTGGATAATGTAATAAACTTATTGAATAATTTAGATTTTTGACTCAGAGCATTTTTAATAGCTGGAAATATCTGATGTTACACAGCAATATTTTATATTTGTTACGGTTTAATCATCAATTCCCCTCCATCTAACCTTTTAGGGCTTTAATATGATGGTATTCAATTTCAGTACCTCTCCGTGATTGAACCGTGAAACTAGAATAGATCTATTGAAGTATAGATATATGAAAACTAGAATATATATTAAAGTAAAGTGTGAATGGAACCTACGAAGTGGCATTTTATATTAAAAAGTGTAGTAGAATGAAAACTAATGAAGTGGTAGACATATAGAGAGATATATGTTTCTAAAATGACAGTTAGGGTGATAGAGATATTGGTAGTTTTTTGAGCGACAAGATTAGACGTGTGCTTACACTGAAAGAAAGAGTAATTTAGAAGTCGACACTTTTTGCCAAGCAATACAACGATAGCTAAAATTGATATTGGATTAGTTCCTGACTCGGACCCATCTTTGATATCGATCAATAATTAATACTTTCTGGTACTCTTTAGTTGTGGACGTGGGAGAGTTTTGCCCCACTTATGTGAGAAAAATGTTGATATCTGGATCATTATACGCATCTGGTAAATATTCGTTTGATTTTTGTAGTGATTCTTGTTTTTGTGAGCTCTAGTGACTTGCAATGTATCAAATTATTGATGAAAGCTAAACTGGGGTGTCGCGTACTTAGAACTTAAAATCTCTCACGAGTGAATTTTACGAACATAAATGTAAATTAATGTTCTCACCTAAACATATTTAATACATTACTTATCAATTTTTAAATATAACTTCGAATTTTTATCTAGAGCAAGGAAGAAAATGGAAACTAACAATAACAAGATGTTTAGAATCAATGGAATTTGGTAAAAAGATTTGGATAACTTCAATGATTTACATAAATAATTTTGTATACTGATATCGAGAAACACTTAAAAATGCTTATAAATAACTGAATATTGTTATTCCTGAAACTTTGAATTTTTCAAAAGTTTCACTGAATGAGCAACTTACTTTCAAAACTGCCTTTAATTAACTTTTCAAAATAAGAAAAAAAGTTTAAAATATATTTAGACTGTTACAATAGCTCACTCTTCACTAATGGAGAATGAACGAATGAGGGAATGCAAGTCCCTTAAATGTATATTATCATTTTTAGATTTAAACTTTGATTTTTATTAAGTTTCGCTTTTAAATGAATTTTAGAGTTAATATAAAGGGTAGAAAATTTTAATCCGATGATCCCTACTATAGTTAAGATATCGATCTTATATGATGAATATTTAAAGTTTTTCATTATTGCAATAATAAAGAAGATTGAATTATCACAATATTTTTTTTTCTCTCTCCCATTAATGCAATAATCCATTACTATAATTACTGTCGGAAAATACTTTGACAACTTCGATGGTGAAATAGCAGTCATCTCCTTAGACTTGGATAAAATAGAGCAGAGTAAAAAGAAAAATTTTGTCTTTTTCGTTGATTCCAAGGCAGCAATTACTCTCTTAACATCTTCCTAAATTTCCAATTGTGAGATCTGTAGGAACTGCATGGAAAAATAGACAAACTATTGAATACTAAAAACCACATTTTTTTGCAGTGGATTCCAAACCATGGCGGGATGTATGGAAATTAGATATGTTGATCAAAGATGGATCGCAAATGACGCAACCAAATCCTTCTCTGCCTCTGAGACATATAAAAAGATATATATGCTTTAATCTCAAATCTAACCGTCTCAGCATATACAGAGAAAAAGCCTCTGGGTGGAAATGGGAGTCCTTGTTGAGTAAGTCATCAAGAATTTCCTGTTTAAAGCTGTCGGAGTGGCCTGCTTTAGATTTGCTACATACCATGACTATTTACAGAGTCACCTATTTAGAATTGGACTCACGAATACAGTTACTTGTCCTCTTTGTGACCATGGCATGATCATGACTGGAGAACACCTCAGATTATGCCCTGCCGTCCTCACAGTTTTTAACTCTTCATTTTTGTGTGTTACTGACAACGTTTTAGCTGACTGATTTTATCGTTCATTACTATATTGGGCTGCTCGTCGACTCATGACTGAAAGGTCGGAGACGGGCATAGGATAAAAAAAAATAATTATTGTTGTTCACTCCACAAGCGTTCCTTTATTGGCTGAGCGGTTTCGCGCCCTTTTTATGAGCGGGTTGAATTTTTTCTTCTCTCTCTCAAGTAAAGGAATTTAAATGATCATCTCCGACAAGAATTCTGGGAGGGTAATAGTCTAGGCGTTGCAAAGCAAATCGGTTATTTCATCAATTTAGTTCGAGTAGTCTTTGCAAAAAGACCAATACATGTTAGGGAGATTTCCTGCTTTTTATTAAGAGAAACCTCATATATTATTACTTTAAAATTTATTAGCCATCCTAGGGGCTATTGCTTTAGTTGGGTCACTTTTGGCGGACCAGATCACTTCTCAATTTTTTTTTTTATCGTTTGCTTCAATTTTAATTATATTTAGCTTAAATATATTCACTTTAATAATTATCATTTGTTATAATTTTAATTACATTTAGCTTAAATATATTCAATTTAATAATTTATCGTTTCCTTTAATTTTATTATTGGAAAAGTTTACTGTTGTCCATTTCTCGATATTTCATCGTTTACTTTAATTCTTATATTTAATTGAGTAATTTAATAATAATTATGAAAAAAAAAAAAAAAAAAACCACTCCTTGAGTGGACAAATCTGTTCTTTGCAAAACTTTGCATAGAACTTTTTTCTGGTTTTTAAGTGTTGCTTTAATCGTATGTTTTTGGTATTAATAAAATTATTTAAAGCCAATACAGTCCACTCATTATTAACCAACTGCGCTCCATAGCACAACTATAATAATTTCATTATTACAATATCAACATAGTATTTATAATATAATAATAAATAATATATTCGTATGTATTGCAATTATAATATAATAACTTGTCGTCATCGAATGTAATTGCAATTATTTTTAAATGAGATTTTTGTATTTTTTAAAAGTTAAAATTTTTTAGGCTCTGGTGACGCTGAGTTGTGTACTTTTTTAAAATCCACTTATGGTTCACTCTAATTCCTACTTTTTAAAGGAATTTTTTTTATATATATATTAATTGGAAGGAGAAATGTATATTTCCATTTGAAATTACAGTATTGGGCTTAATTCCATCCTTCACCAAGAGGACAAGCAGTTGGGGGTTCAGAATTCTCGGAAGTCGTAAATTTCAAGCTTTATGACGGATCATAAATGATTTAGGTGGTGATTCTCGATCGTTGAGGATATATTAAAATAAAATGAATCTTGAAAGTATTTTAAATGATGGCTTGGAAGGCGAACGGCCACGGTGTCCTTGACTGTGGATCAAATTGTCGTAGTGGTGTGGGAAGTTGAAACGAGTCAGAATAATGAGGATTTGGATTTGAATTATTTATGTTTTAATTTAAGCTTTAATTGAGTTAAAATGTTACAAAAGGCTATTGTAATTTAATGTTTACATTCGGGTACAAATACAAAATACGAAGGTTGTTAAAGTATTCTCACTTCCTTAAGAATCGAAAAGGTAATATATTTTTGAAAAATTTACTGTTTCAGGTACGTACGCCAAACACTAACTTTTGGAGTAGTCACTTTCCTTCACAATACACTTTGTGAGACTTCAGAGAGTTATCAAGATGAAAATTTGAAGGTGCCAGATTAGGGCTATTAACTGGTGGTTGATGATGCTCCAACCGAATGAGCAACGGCTCTTTTCTAATATTACACCAGAAGTTGAAATTCTTCTATAACTACCTAACCGGGTCTTCTCTCTTAGCCTAGTTGATAAGAGTGCGGCAAAAAGCGACCAGTCACCATTTCCTCTACGGACCCTGTGGTCAAAGGTTCAATACGCCGTCGGCATTTCGAGGTCAACTGTCTCTCCCTCCATAGGCTCGACAAACACATAACGCCGATTTGGTGACCCAGGATTTGAAGGATCGAAACACAGCCTAGAATTACTGGTTGCATTTGCTCCTGACGCAAAGCATTTGCCTCTATGTGTCAAACTAAGACAACCGCACATAGATCACAACTAGTGAAATACTGCTATGGACCACGTGTGAATGAGACCCGCCACTCAATTCGAAACCTCCGAAGATGTCAAATGGAAACTGTTCCACCAAAAACTCAATGAATCAAGGAGGAGATGAATATCAATTACAGTAATGACTAGAAAAGTGATCTTCTCTGCAAATGTCATTCAGGTTTGGTGTTATTAACGTCGCACTAGAAGCAACATGTGGGCTATTTGCGACGGATTTCGTAATTTTGAACCTCGGTCAAGTGACGAGGACGACACCTTGACTGGTACCCCATCTCCTAACTTCCACACCACGCAAACGCCTCACCACGTCATTGTAATGGTACGAAAAAAAGCTTTCTGAATTTCATTCAGATTATTTCTTTTCGTATCATTGCAATGCTACTGGCTTGGAGTATGCGGTGGTTCTCTTGAACATCAACACCAGAAATTAAAGCGGCTTAATAACTAGTCTGATTAGGACGTTTCTTTTAGGCCAGTTGATAAGAGCGCAACATAAACGAACGGTCAACTTTTCTTCTTTGACCCAGTGGTCAAGAGTTCGAAACATTGCTAGCATTGTAAGATCAACTGTCCTCCACGGAATAGAAAACACTTGGCGCTGAAAATCCAAAAGTTGCTTTGTGAGGTTGACTGTGTCGAGACGTGCATTGTCATGCAACGAACACACTTCCCTTTTTTATTCTGTGTCATTCTCTGTAATTGTTTATGGCTTTTTTTCAGTAACACTCGGCATTAATTGCTTTTCCCGGAGCAAAAATTCAACAAGGAGAATCTCTTTCCGTATGAAGAGAGAAAAAGTCATGATTTTTAGGACCGAAATAACGGTTTTGAAATTTTTTCTTTTTCTTTTTTTTTGTTAACAGCATTATTTGTAAACATTAGTACGTTTCATTACACTATCCCATTAAATAGTTTTTATTTTATTAAAAATCTAGAATGGCGCGTTTCCATTTGGCGAGAAAAAACCAGAAAACGCGTTTTAATTCCCAGCTGGCGAGAATCTGAATCGTGAAGCTTACTTTTTTCAACCGAGTCAAACTAGCATGCATTTTGCTCCCAAGATTTTGATCTTGAACGCAGTGCAGTTAACTTTGTTGAAAAAAATTCTCTTTGATCGTCAGAGATTCCCCCCCCCCCCCAAGTTATCTTACTTTCCTTAATACTTTCTTAATTACGCCTTCGTATAAGCCTTTAGTAATTTACATATGAGTTTTGTTCTAGAAAACTTGTACTCTTGAGGAAGCGTATTTTCCAATCAATGAAAGTCACTTTTATTCACTTCTTTCCAGTCACTTTTATTTCAATGAACGTAAAATGTTTTTAGCTTATATTATAATTTTAAATTAACGAAACCTTTTATTCTTATTCAATTTTAAATGGGAAATACAGGGTATCCTATAAATAGAAGTACAAATTTTAAGAGGAGGTAGGACACATTAAAAAGGATAAAGAACTGCATAACAACACCTGACCGGAAATGTCATCGAATAGATTGAACGAATAGAATAGAATAACAAATAAATGAATAGTTTGGCGGTAGATGGCACTGCTCACAAGAGTACTGAAGGTGAAGTATCTTGTTTTTCGTCCACTTCAAAAGGTCCGTTTTTTTACGTAAGCATGGGCATCGTGACCCTGAGGTACTCTAGAAATCTTTTACTTTTCCATGGACTTTCCTGGCTTTGGTAAACACAGATGATGCACCCTCGAGATTTCTTAGTGATCATTCTTTATTTTGAACACTATCTTCTTGTAAATAATTTTCTTCTTCTTTTTTCTATTTTTTTTCTCAAATGTCTAGATCACAGTGTATATATATTGGCGTCGCATAGCCTCATCTGGCTCTTGCACCATGAAACTTCACCATCACTCACTGATTTTTCGTCGTTCGAATAGTAGTTATCTTGTTTGTACAAGGTTGAGCGAACAAGGAGCTGGCAGTTATGCACTTAGTGTATGGATTATCTGATGACAATACACAAGCAATTTAACGATAGTATCAGGAACGGTTCCCTCAGAGACGTTTACTTTCGCATATGTTCACAGTTTGCACGAAATTAGAGAAAGAACCTTTAAGAGGTGGCAAGCGCAGGGAGGGCAGGCCACAAGTGACTCGTTCGCACACCATGAAACTATGTCGTTCGATCAACGATGGATTGGGCCTGGTGGAAACAGTTATTTGGGCCCCATATTCTCCAGATATAATCTGCCTTGGTTTCTTTCATTTAGTGGGGGAGGGGGGTCACTTAAAGCTGCTGAACCCTGTCGAGTTTAAAATGGATCTGATTGCAAGAATCATCTGCATTGACTGGGAAATAAAACAACCAAGCGCTTTTGACCGAGTACACCAAAATATGGTACTTATGCGAATCGTATACATCATGTGTAAGGATTGTGACAACAAACCATTCCTGTTTGCCTCTTGTGCCATAGCTAAACTCAATATATTAACACTAAAAGTCAATAAGTCGATCTAAGATACGTTAGAACAATAAACACAGTATTTATTGATTGATTGCTAACATAATGACAAATATAAATGTTCTCCCTGACAAGGCCTTAACTATATTAACTCAATCTACCAGCAATAATCTAACTGACTCTTACCACTAAGGCTATCTTTATTTCTAGCATACATTAACCAGCCGATAACTTGTAACAATTCCCGGCTCTGACTTCAACTCTGACTCTGGAACAATTGCCAAAAGCTCGAACTACTCGACCTCTCTATCGTGACTCTCAAGCTGAGTTTATATATTTCCTAACTCTCCTGCTTCACTTCATTTCTACCTGCTTTCGATTTATATATTCACGTTCCATTTTTGGTTGGGCAAAGGTTGTTTAGCAAAAGCAATCAATCTTAATTAAAACTCCCCAAGGTTAGTGAAGCTAAGACAGAAACTTTGATCATGTTCTGTAACATTTTGAAATGGAATAATCTACTACAGCATTTGTAAATATTCGTATACAAGGAGTGTTTCTGGTAATCTCTGTCTTGTTTTCTTTCATTTCTTGTACCTCCGCTACCACTATCCTATTAAGCTTCCGGTCATGGGTTGTATTCATTTCTCAATCCTTTTGACATGCTCTATCTCCCCTTAAGGTTTGTATCTTTATTTACGGTACACTCTATACGAGGAATGAAATACTAATTTGTGCATGAGTTTTAATAATTTTTTAACTTTTTTCATAGATGATTAAAATGATGTGACAAAACTTTGCTATTTTAGTTTAAAAATGAAAGGATACTAGATGTCTTAGTTTTAAAAAATTTAACAATTTAAAAATATTTAAAGTTTGTATGACATATTGGAGTGACTTCCTCACCCCCCCTTTTTTTAGAAATTTTTAAAATCCATTTTAGCCACCTTATTCAGGGAATTATAAACAAAATATTTATATAAACTTTGATGTCTTATCTTTCCATTCCTTTCTAAAATTATTAAAAAATTTACAAAGCGAAAATATGCACAAACTGTCATGTATCGAGGCATGGTTGTTAGACCCGTGCGTAGCGGCTAATCGTATCTTAAAGTGCTACAGCACACAGCTGAGACTCT
This sequence comes from Nephila pilipes, assembly GCA_019974015.1. Classification (NCBI taxonomy): domain Eukaryota; kingdom Metazoa; phylum Arthropoda; class Arachnida; order Araneae; family Nephilidae; genus Nephila; species Nephila pilipes. Next base: position 346,300 of record BMAW01052051.1, on the reverse strand, counting down.
TATAATAGAAGGTGTAACGTGAGCTGTGCAGAAGGGCGGCTAAGATGGATGAATGTGTGGAAATCTACGCCAGGCGAAAACTGAGGACGTTGTCTTAAAAACAAAACACTAAACATATGACTAGAAAAACTTATTTTAACATAGTGTATCTTCCCCCCCCCCCAAAAAAAAAAAAAAAAAAAAAAAAGGTGTGATTATCAAATAACAAGACGACGTTGCAACAGGAGAAGTGCGCATGTGCCAAACGCTAACGGCCGACCGCTGTTTAGCGTGAAACCTTCTCTTTTGAATGCAATGCCTATTGTTTCTGGAAACAAATCTGTACACCTGTAGCTTTTATTTGCACCAGAGCTAATTTTTTTTGTTTTGTTTCTCCAGAAAAATTATAAGTGAGCAACGAAGTGTTTTGCAATTTCACATGAAACTTGAAAAAAAAAAAAAAAAAAAAAAAAAAAA
>BMAW01052051.1:321803-336547 GCA_019974015.1 Nephila pilipes | reverse complement strand
ATATATATATATATATATATATATATATATATATATATATATATATATATATATATACTCTAATAAAATCAGAATTTGTTATCAGTGTATTGAATTACTTTTCAATCTGAAAAAACGTTCTAAGCTCGTGTTCGACATTTTAAATATAAGCAAAAAATCGTAACTAGTTGTATTATTATTAAATTTTCCCATTTTTAATGAAATGCTTCATTATATCTTCTCTTGGAATGCATGTTATACTTACTGTATATCATTCTTAAAATTGATTTCTGGAGCTTCTGACATTACATTTCATAAAATGAAAAGAAATAGAAAAATGAAACTCTATCTATGAGGAAGGAACTCGTGGGCTTTTCTTTTCATGTAAGTGTTTTCGTTATAATCATATAATGAAACTTATACAGAGGGTATTTCCACTTGTTTAGAATAATTTAGGTATCTTTTTTTAATAATAAGGGGTTTCGGAGTTCTTAACAATTATCCATGAGTCCTAAAAATATTATTTCAGTTATATATTTTTTTATAAAAATATATAACTGACTAATGAAACAAAGCAGATATGTGAAACTTTAGCCATATAAACTTACATTATTTCATAAATTTTCATGTAGTGAAAAATCTTTACAAGTTATAACGAAATATAAAATGGAAACTTTTCCTAAATTACAAAATTCAGTATTTTGCTGTGCAGAGGACACTGAAATGCAATATTGATCAAAATTGACAAAAGTACAAAAATGTTCTGTTTTGAAATTATACATGCAAGTATTTTTTTTAAAAAAATTAGTGGAAATTGTTTAATACAATTATTAAAAAAATTATGAAGTTTTAAGAAAAAAAATTCACAAATTAAAATTCAAATAAATTTTTTTCTTTTATTGATTTGTCTGTGAAAATTGTTTGTGTGTGTGATGTAAAAGTCGTAAAGAAACTTATTTTAAACATGTGAATGAAATTTTAAACTTATATAAAAAATAGTTTCTGAGAAATCCTGCGCGCAAGTTAAAATTTTTTGTTTTAAAAGAAATTGAAGTTAAAGTTGAAAATTAACAAAAAAATAGTTAATAAGGTTTATTTTTTTCTCGATAACTCTGGAAGTTTTGGTAGCATCAATAAACTTTTGACAGTAAAAAGTGTGCAGAAATACTCGGGGCTCTAACACAAGCACGCACGCACGCACCCACCCACATTTCTAAGAATCGAAAATGTTGAAGTTTAAGGGTCTTGAAATCCCTCAAAAAGAAAAGACTAATTTTTATTTGATCTTTCTGATAACGTCGATTCTGGAAAAAATGTTTGCATCGTGCTTTCCCTGGTAGAAGCAGGCCAGTTTTACTAGGAAAACAGAGGTAAATTTTCAAGTATAACAAGTGGATTTGTCTCGGTTTGTCTCTTCTTTGAAAGTCATTAGAATAATGAAAAGTAACTTCTGTAAGTATTGGACGAGTGGCATTTCCGAGTACCTCTCAAGAATTTTTCTCGAAATTGAAATATTTCAAGATAATTCTTTTATTATACTATTATATAGATGTTTGAAATTTTAAAGTAAGGATTTTTTTTCATCACGAAGAGAAACAAGGATTTCAACTCAGTTGATTCATGAGAAATGAATAGAAAAGTCTTTGCTGTCTCTCTAAACGGGTGCTTCTGTGTTAGTGTTTGTAGACGAAGAGAGAGAGGGGGGGAAGGGTGCATCCTTATAGAAAATATAGTATCCAAAAATTAAAATTTTCTTTTTATGGTATCTTCCTTTTTTTCTTAAATAATCTTCATTTTTGCAATTTTTATTACTTGATAAAATTATATAAATACTTGAACAGTTTTAAATAGGAGAAATAAGACTGATATTGCGTATTATTTACTTTTCTTCAAGTCATAATACTAAACTACAAAATTGCTTCTTTCATGGTAGTGACGAAATGCACCCTCCGAAATTATTTCTTGGGTTTGCAACTGTATCGTACATAAACCATTCTTTCTAACAGTATTTTATCGCCGATAGTATGAACATAGCTTATTTTTACAGTATTTAAAACTCTTCTTATTTTTAGTTTTCTGTTGTAAGTGAAACCTCTGACAGTTATAGAGATTTTACCAAAACCATCCTTATATTCTCGGAATTAGTTTTGGATATCTTTCTTTCATCATTTTCGTTTGCAAATAGATCTCTGTTGTTGCAGTCCTTATTAAAATAAGCCTATGCCTTATCAAAAGTAACAGGGCATTTACATTTATCTTCTGTTAAATGGTTTTAATACATTGCTCTACAAAATATCTTGAGTTGAGCAACATACTTGAGTAAAAGACGGTGTGCATTATGGTTTTTAGCATCTTTTAAGCCACGTAAATCTTGGTTTATCATTTTGTATATTGTTGCTACAAATGTTTGAAATTGATTTCTGCGACGGAGGGGTTTGCGAAACAGTGTATTCCTTTTTTAGGTATTCATTTGGAGTTTCCTTTTCATGTAGAAATAATGATTGATGACTTTTTCCTTTTTGATTAATAATATTACTTATCTTCCACTAAGAATTTTTTATACTATAGTTTCACAACGTTTTTTTTTTTAAATTATGAAATAAGAATATTTCTCCTCGGAGAGCTCAGAAGCGTATAATTCAATTCATAATTGCTTACGCCCATCATTTCGAAAGAAGAACACAGTTGAAAATATTAAATAAAAATTTAAATTTGAAATATTAAGATGTTGCCGAGAATTGCTTCACCAAAATATTTGCATTATAAAATCGTTTATCGAATTCTTTCTTAAAATGTGTAAAAAATTTCTGCATATCGATTTCAGAACATCTTAGTGCAGAGGTTACCAAAATTACTTTGCTGGAAACCATGTTTTTTAAGAAACTTTACTTAATTTTATGTGACAATGGTAGACTAGGGGTAATGGTCGCGTACTCGCTGCAGGTGTTGTTTCCGTCGAGTTATAGGTTACAGCCCTAATGCCATTATAGACCCGAAGCGTAGAGGGACTGATGCACGTTAAATCTAATCGGTGTTCTAAGTCCTCTCGTTGGCATGATGTATAAGTTTGGAGAGGGAGGAACCAGTTCAAGTGTCATTCTCGTTTCTTGAGTGAGGTTTAAAATTACGAGGTCTATCATCAATAGTCCCCGTGTTGCTTCTAAATAGGATGTTAACAATCAACCATTCAATCAGGGCTTTTTTTGTAATAACACCACCAGAAAATTAACTGAAAACTCAATCAAATTTGTGAAGAAAATTTACACATTTATACCCATAACTTTTTCATCTAAAGTTAACAGAAGAACCAAGAAACGATAGACGTTCAATATTTTTCAATATACGTCCCCATTCTTTTGAAATATTATTACACATACATATTGTCTTAAAAATTTAGTCTACGAAGTACGAGGGGGTAAAAATTGAAAAGTTTTAATTATCTTTAAGAAATAACCGAGATATCAGAATTAAATTTGTTTTGTGTATTAATTGATTTTTATGTACATAATGCTGTACATTAAAGCTATTAAATGTTGTTTGGCTTCAAGAAACCATAGATTGAATTAACCGACAGTATGGTAAAATTTAATTTATTACTGAAAATAATCGAGATAGAAACTTAATTTTTATTTATTATACTTAAGACTTCACTGTACATAGTCACCACCCGGAGTATAACATTTCTACCAGCATTTAATGACGTTGGGCTATTCGCGATTTTCTCCTCGCTAATCTCGGGCACTTTTTGATAATTTGAATTACATACAATTGCAACTCCTTGTACACCAAAAGAGACGCGATTAGGTAAATTAGATGACGATAAGAAGACTAGTGAACTGAATTAGAGAGATAGTGATACATAAGCTAAATAGAAAGCTGAAAGAAAAGAGAAGGGAGATGAGAGAATAACGAAAATACCTGATAGATACGTAGAATGGGATGAAAGATCGCAATTAATCGTTTATGTTGAAAGTGATTCCTTATCAGAATAACAGGAGTCGAATCTGCTAAAATAGGCAAGTGCTTGAATAGGAATGAGTGATTTGGTAAGCTAAGACTATTATTTGACCATAAATTAGGATTAACTAAGAGGAATACGAGAGAGAGAGAGAGCGATCTTGCATATTCTTTGATAGATAATAAAGTGTGTTATCATCCTCTTAACATACTCGTATTTTCAATTGATGTTTAGAGTTTATTGATTATTTAATTAGACTTTAAGATGGCCTTCAAGAGTTCTCAATAAGGAAGAAGGCAGTCATAAGCTCGTCAGATTGAACTGTATTTCTTCCATAGAGCGGTTTACTTCAATCTACGGCTGCCTGATACCAAACAAATCAATATTAATCGCTGTAATCTACAATATTATGCATATAAGAATCAATTGATATGCAGAATAAATTATATCCGGATATCTCGGTTATTTCTTAGGATCTATTAAAACCTTACGATAATCCTCGTATATCATTACGATTTGGAAGAACATATGTATTAGTATAATAAAATTCCAATGCAGAGAGAGGAGTGATTCCCAATTTAGGGAGCAAGCCCTTTTAGTAGGGTACCATATAAAAATAGAGTGAGTAATCAAATATATTAAAGAGCTTTGTTATTGGATATCAGTAGATAAAATAAAATAGGTATAAGAAAAAAGTTTTATAAAATCCATTGGAAGATGTCTCAATTACTTTTATAGGTGCTGTCGTGGTGCTTTAATGTAAAAGACAATATATATGGTACTCTGAATGGAAGAGACTCTTTAAGTTAGAATAATACTTAACAGCAGAGTTAGAATAATACTTACTTAGAGAAATGTTTGATTATTTCCCAAATATTGAGACAAGTTTAAATTACACTATACATAACAGGTCATAAGAATCGCATTAAATCTACTTTGAATTTTGTCTTTAATCTCAACATTCTATAGCTTAAATTTCAGTTTCAGTTATTTACTGTCATACGACGGAATTCGATTAATTATTCTTTCAATCAAAACAATTTTGAATTTCAGAAAGATTATAATTCATTGGATAAATTAAAAGTTAATATAAGGAATCTTTTTAAAAATGATTTTTAAGTATTTCATTGAGAAATCAGATTTTATTGATGAATCGAAAAGCAAGTTATTAAAATCATAAATAAAATTTCATATCATTGGCGATTTTATATCTCTCTACTCATACAAATTATTGAATTTATCCAATAGTGTAAGGTTTCTGTAAGATATACGAACAACTCAACAAGACTTGCAAAATTTTAACATGATTTTAAACAGTGATAACCGAAAAAAGCATACGTATTGTTGTAACAGAATTTAATTTTCTGGAAAGTAATACAATAAATCAAACTGTGTTTTATTAAAGATTATTTTTAAGAAAAAGAGTCTTCATTTAGTTGCTTTAAGCAAATCGAGAACTGGAAACAGTATTTTATCAAAATTATATTTTATATAGATAAATCACGACTTATCCATTTTTTGGGATAGAACTAGTTTTTTCTTTTGTTAAAAGTCACCCCAAAATTATTTATTATTTTTAAGTTATCATGACGACAAGAAATTGTCACTGCATTGCGTCCAGAATGAAAATGCAGAGAACTGGAAAATTCCTCTATAGTGCATCTTAGCTTTCTCCTGTTCCCATAAGAAACTTTGTCACGGGTTTTCCCATTCCCCCTCCTACAACTAACCTTTTGGGCTACTGTATGACGTTATTTGATGTTAGAACCTCGACTTGAACAATATAAATATAAGTATAGTGAATATAAAGAAGATCAGATAGATGGGTTAACGAAATTGGACGTGTTTAAATGCTGAGCAGAGTTTGAAGGCTAACGAGAATATTGTGCACACAAAGTTGGTGCCAGAAAGTTAAGTGATTCTAAGATCGCTGTTATTAGATTTGATCTTAATATATAAGTTTGTTCCTGAATCGGATCCACTTTCACAGTTATTGAGATAAGTAGAATTTTCAGTTATTCTTTGATAAAGGACGCATGATAGTTTCCTCTCCGCATTTGTATTAAGTGTGACTTTAGATCGTTCTATGATTAGAATAAAAATGAGTTTTTTCTTAACTGAATATTTTCTGATAGATTATTCATTGAATCCCGATGGAGTTGATAATTAATAAAGAAACCGAGGCGTTACCATCCAACTAAATATAGTTCGTAATTATTGTTTCAACACGGTTAAAATATTTACTTTATTTTCTAAGATCTGAATAACCTCAGAAATTCAAAAACACAAGGGAAAATTAATCAAACTAAATTAGAAGCACGTTTTTGACCTAAAAAATTTTAAATTTATTTTCCAGTTATTTTCCAAAACTCCTTTACCTTTTATCATTTGAATTATAATAATTGAAGCATTTTGTTAGTTTCAAATTCCCTTTCGCCCACTGGAAACTAGTTAAATCTAATGTAACCCTAAAAAATTATAACATGTTGCTGCTGCTTTACTCAATTTTCGCGTGTGGATAATTCAAGTTTTATTTTTTCTATTCTTCTCTCATTTATTATTGGGATTCGGTAGAGCAATGATTAAGCCAATGGACATTTTGGGAAACTATATGACAGTCGAGTCATGTTGTAATACCCCTTTTCTATAAAAGGTCATGTTGTCACCCTTTAACTATAAAGACAGCCGTGTAGTGGAGCTTATGCATGTTAAATCAGTTGAGGCTCCAATTCCTCCATTGGAGTGGTGGAAAAGTTTGGAGAGAAAGGTGCTGATTCTGGGATCATACTCGTCACTTGATTTGAGTTCAAAATTATGAGGTCCGTTGCCAATAACCTTCGAGTTGATTCTAAGCGCGACGCTCATAATCAATCAATAAAAAAAAACAACTTTCATTAACTAAACTCTGGAGCTACTTTACTGAGATGTTCGATACTAGAACCTGACGTTGTGAAAGGACTGTGATATGTATAAATTAGACTTTAGATAAGAAAAAGTGTGAGTGTAGTGAATAGGATAAAGGAGATAGAGGAATGTGAGAAATTCATAGGAACACTTGATTCAATCAATCGATATATTGATCTTGTATGCTTAACTCGAATCCTATCACTTGAAGTCAACTTGAATCGGTTTCATTAATTTGAAGTCATCTATTTAGAATTCCTAGATAAGTATATTTCCTCACTAAAATATACAGTTAAGGACGAGCTTCGTCCGTGGTTATTAACCTCTCCATATTACTAATTCATTTTTGATATTATGTTTATTCAAGATTGAATAAATTTGATAAAATTTTTTATTGCGCCACTATGTCTATTAATCATAGCGAACACAGCTCGTTACTATATGTTTGAGTTTAGATAATTCAAAAGACTGTATTTACTATAATTTTGATTTAATTAAACTGCTGTGATGGAGTGGATGCGTTAGTTCGAAATGTACAATAAACCTGAGCTGTTATGTCTTCACATAGCGTTGTGTGGAATTAGGGTATTGAGAAGGGTATCAAATCATGTGTTGTTCTCATTATTTGACTGTTCTTCATTATTGTGAAGTTCATCGCCAATACCTTTCATATTGTTTTAGAGCAGCTTAAATACAAATCTAAATCGCTTACTCGATGGCTAACTTATTCTCAACACTTTAAATCTGATTAAAAAAAATTGTGGTTATGAATTTACCGACTTTTTCTTTTACCAACAACTTGAGAAAATTTTCAAACAAAACCAGTATACAGGTAAATTACCAAGAATTCATTAAGCCATTAATATAAAATAAAAATTCATAATAATGATACATTTTATTTGACATTTGTGTACTGAGACAAAAGTACATGAAAATAAATTGTATTTTGAACATAATTAATATGAATAAAATCCCACACTCTTATAACAAATAATAAGTAATACTTATACGTGATTAATTATTTATAACAAAAACAATTATAAAATATGTAATTAGATTCATGATCTATTTGTTAACATGTTTAATAAAAAACAAGCACTTTAGAAACATAACTGACCAACTCTCTTGCAGCAAAACTGTGATTTAATTTACGTACAAAATAATACTTTATTACATAAAAAAGCTTTTACGTAATAAAGTAAAAGCTCTTATAGTTCCCGCACTTGTTGGTTTAATAATCATTCGAGAATTGAACACCTTTTTAATGTACTTCCTCCTCTGTTGAAAATATTCCTGTACTTTTTTAACGATATATTTGAGCAGGAGGTGGATTATTATAAAGTATTTCTGTGTTTTTTGTTTTAACCAACACGTTAAGTTTCTCTTCCATTGATAACGTAATTACTGCTATTGTAAAGTGCATTATACGTAAGAGTATCGTAAAGTATTTTAATTGTTACTAAGAAATAACCGATATATCTGTATAAAATCTGTTCTCCATATTAATTGAACCTTACGTACATTAAGTTGTAAATCATAGCCATTAATGTTTATTTGTTTAATTACAGGAAACCGTAAATTGAAGAGCCAGTAGAATAGTAAAGTTTTAATTATTATCCCAGGACATCCTAAAGTTTTAATTATTACTAAAAATAATTGAGATAGAAACTTAATTTTTATTAATTATTCTTAAGACATCTCTACATAGTCCCTATCCAGAGTTATATACTACTCCCAATATTTCTTGGCCATTCGAAGGATGTCATTGTAGAATTCACTCTAGAATGAATTCTTATCTTTTAAAGACTTCTTCATTCACTTACTTCATTACTTCATTACTTAATTAGTGTTACTTCATTTCACGGCTTCCTGAAACCAAACAAATCAACATCAAGAGATAAAATTGGCAACATTATATACACAAGATCTATTAATATGTAGTAGAATAAATCTTATCCCGATATCTCGGATATATTTTAGTAAGAATTAAAGCTTCACGATACCCCCTCGTAGTTTTGCACCTAATTTACCAAATGAGAAAGAGAGAGAGGGAGAGAGAAAGAGAGAGAGAAAAGTAAAAACAATGTAGAATTACTGGTAACAATTTGAGACTGAAATTTACAATATACGGATATACTGGCATTAGCGTTATTACAATATAAATTTTGTTATTATATATCCAATTATCCTGCCATTAAATTATACGTCTTCTTAAAACCAATTAATCCCTTATATACTAACACTGTACAAGAGGCTTAAACATTTTAAAACGATTGTGATGAATTCACGAAGAAGGAAAAGAATAATAACTAATTTTTGAGTGAAATGAACAGTTCTCCCAACTTAGCATTAAATTTATGTACTCAGTATACATTATAATATAAGTTTACACAAATATACTTTATAAGCTTACAAATTCTTAAATCAACCCCTTTTAATCTCAAAATTATGGTTACGGACATAAAATACCCGATAGGCTTACTTTCTCTAATAATTTATTAACTGGAACAAATTAAGAATCTGAACAAGACAATTACTGAGCTGACTGTAACATTAATGATGGTAATATTTATCTGCATTAGACATTTTGAATCCGTGTTTAACTACTGAAATTAGAAAAGCAGGCGTTACAATTATTTCTCATCAGCATATGGAATTAGTACACGTTTTCTGAGATTCAAGATTAACAATTCCTGACATTAAATTTTAATTGATTGCATTTAAACTTAGAGATATGTTTGCGCCTGTTAAATATCTTTAAAGATTTTATGAAAGTTATCCTTTCAATGTAATACACTCTTTTCACGTGAATAATTCCTTTTATCAGTAACTGACGAATTCATAATTCTGCACAATTTATATTGGTATAAAATAATACATGGTAATTGGATAAAACATTATACTAAGTAATTATTCAGATGAAAAGGTTTGTAGAATCATTACACGCACGCGCGCACGCACACACATATATATGTGTGTGTGTGTGTAGAGATATCTCTTATAAGCCAATAGTCCTCGTTTTGCTTCTAAGTTCGACGTTAGTAAAAACCAATTAGCCACTGTATCAAAAGGCTACTGTTATAGAGTTCTAAGATATCTGGAATTTAATTATTTAATTGGTTGAGTAAAGGATTGGTAATCGATTGGCAGATGGTTCATATCTCATGAAGTCCATTGCCAATATCTCTAGTACTCCATCAACTCAAATCAAATCGAACTAAACAACTGTTCATATGATGGAAAATATTAAAGTTTTGTCATAGACATGGAGCAACTTATTTGTTTAAAATTGATTAAGCGCCAGTTTAAAAAAAGATTATAACTTTTTTCATATATGATTCAAAGCTATCTTCGTTTCATATTAAGGAATAGGAACCGAACACTTTCGGAACACATATTCGGAGGAAAATATTCTAATTTATAACTTTTTTTTTTATCATGGCTGATTTCATTATCGTATTATATAAGCATTATGTTTCTATTTACTACTTGTTTCTTTTTCAACCAATCCGTTATTTTTGCATAAAGTTTATATGTACCTTATTTTTCATTTCATATACTTTAATGTTGATTAAATTTAAAAAAAAAATTAAAGTGTTTATTTATTGAATGCTTCTAAATTTTTTTCAAGGACATAACATTATGAAAAAATATATGTCTAATAATCTCGCAAATATTTAGTAATATTAAAATATTTGTCTGTCTAAAATTGCATTTCACGTTTGTGTTCATTTCTTAGACTTTAAGTGGTTGATTGATTGTTAGCTTATTAAAGTTGGTGACGGACCTCGTAAATCTGCACTGCAATCAAGAATTGAAACCAACATACCACTCTAACTTTAAGCGAATACAGTCTCAAAAAAAAAGTTCCTTCATAGGCTTAGCATGTAGCTTAAAACTAATACTACAAGTATCTTTCTTTTATTTGGTACCTGATCTTTTATTCAAAAAGCTTCCTTTACCGCCGCCAATAGATTATTGTATCACTATATAGCAGTGATAAAATCATGTTATTTAATTTGATTAACTGTATTCGTAATTGTTGTTTCTTTTTAAAGGCCAATTTATTAACTACATTAAAATATCTTCTAACTGATATCATATGTAGGTTCACTTCAGTAACTTGTTGTTTCTTTTACAAAGAAATTCAGGTAGTCCACATTACCATCGTATGTTGTTTCAAAGGCAAAAATATGTTTCTCAATTCCTGTATCTTATCGAATACTTTTAATTCACCTCATTGACATACAGAATGAAATAGGAGATAACAAAAATACATATAAAATTATAGATATAATAGAATCGGTTGGAATTTTGCGTTTCAGCAATCAATCTTGACAAAAGTTTTGAAAAGAAATACTTTTTCATTATAGGAGGCAGAAGCTAATATTGATCGTAAGAATTCAATGACATTTTCATAATACATAACAAAAAAGAGAATTTAATGAACAAAATTATGAATGAGAAACTACAACTATATATATATATATATATATATATATATTCTTATATTACCATATATTTAACATTATTAGTAAATATTTTCATGATACATGACATTTATGATTTCTTAGAGTTTGTATAGAAACCTCATTCCAAATCCATATTTTTAAGATACGTTGGGACAAAGCTTCAACTTCACTTTAAGTTTATACCAGAAATTATCTAGTAGTATAATTTAGATTCATTATACATTCATTTACAATCAAATTTTAAAACAATATTTAAAATATTACCTTTAAAGAATTAAGAATAGGAATTTCTTAAATTTGGCCTGAGAATCACCAAGGCTACAGCACACCTTAATGTTATATATATATATATATATATATATATAAGGAAAATAGTATTAAAATAAAATAAATAAATAGTGTAAAGGAATAATTTAAAAATAATATTGAATCAGGTTTTAAAACTGAATAAAAATGTATAGTTACAAAAAAAAAACTTTCTTAATTTTTTTTTATGGATGATAGAAAAAATTAATTAGAAAGGAAATATTCATCTTATTTTTGTATTCTTAGATACAAAAACACCATAGAAATTATTAAACATCACAACAAAAATAGCTAAGTAAGATACATATTTACCTGCAAAAATACTATACCTGTAAAAGACGGCAAGAAGAGAGAAATAAAATTATGAAAAAGTACAAATCATAGAATAAAAATCCAATGATAAATAGTTAGAAAAACTAAAAAATTTTTCTAAAAAAAAAAAAAAAAAAAAAAAAAAAAAAAAAAGGAATTATACAGCCTTTTGAAATTCTAAATCTGGCTTAAAATAGATTTGCTTGGTTAAACTTACATTAAGGGTCAAACTTTCCAAATCAGATCAATGTCATAAAACGAAATGTAATAACAATAATTTAAAAATAATAATAAGAAACATTTAAGTAATATATATATATATATATATCTATCATGAACAAAGAAAAAAGATCAAAATAAATAATTCTGCATAAAATTAAAATGATAACAAAAAACTTATATGAGACATGCAATAGAGAATTGAAAATACGTGAAGCTACCATCCAACAAAAACGGATATTAAGCAGGAAGTGGTGAGCAGTACCCTTAATCAGAGAGAGAGACAGCATTATGTGTAAAATATGCGAAAAATTAAATTTAAAATGAAAAAATTAATTAAAAGGAAAACAGAGGAAAATTAAAAATAAATGAATAAAAATAAAAGATAAAAACATTAAAAATTACTCTATTTCATTATTATTATGTTTTATGTTACTCGTACAAAATTCGAAGCATAATAATAAGTTTGTCGACAAAGTTTGTGTAAATTATCAAAGTTATTGCAAATAGTTTGAATATTAATCACTAGTCTATAGCTATGTAAAATATAATAAAAGCATAATGTTTCTAGTTCATAAATGTGCTTTATGAATCTTAAAGCTGAATTTATCTCCCTTATCGCATATATGTTACTATAAATTTTATTACCCTCAATTTTTAAAAAAATAATCAAAATTTTCCAATTAATTTTTACTGTCGTTAGTTTGCAATAATTTTAAATATTCTGTATCAATATATAAAATTGATTTAACATCTTTATAATTATTGTTTTGAAAGAAAATAGCATTATCAATATATCTAAACATCTTAAAAACTATTATATTCTATAAAATTATAATTACGAGTAAGTAAATAATGACTTAAACAATTACTTGTAGGGTCACCTTGCGGTATACTTCATATATATATATATATATATATATATATATATATATATCATATTTAAACTTGGTGTAGTAGTCAGTGGTAAGTAGTAAGGCAACATTAGAACAAACTGGTTTATTATCCACAAATTATTATTTCAAGCTGTTGAGAAAAACTTAATCAAAGACCGGAAGGGCGGTGGTTCCCACATCTCGACCGCTCTAGAGGGGAGAATAGAAAGACAGATATTATCCCCGAGTACAGGCAATCAAGGATTTCAAAGTAGGGAAAATAGTAACATAACATGAACACTTAACATGGACAGTATGAAGATATTAGGTATTATTGGGAGTCATTATGAGGAAGAAACAGGGAAACACGAACTTTTAAAGGTCCTAAGAAGAATGCAAACTGAGTTTGAAAAATGCTAAGCTGGTGATTTTTGAGTAACTGTGAATTGTATAGTTAAACTAATTAGGCTTCCAACATAGTAAAAAGTTTGGAAGTCTATAGATACTTAATTTAAAAAGAAAATTATTGTAGTTACATAGAAAGAATTAAAAATACGTTAAATTATTGAATTTAAAGGGAATTTATTTTGAAATCATTATATATGTATAATTTTTAAAAATTGTATAAATTTCTTTTAAAATTAACATGATAATTACGTAATTGACATTTTCATATGCAATAACCATACTAATATTAAATTTCTTATAAACCTGTATCAGAACTGTAATAACACCATCTATATGTCAATCGAATCAAAAAGATATTCAAAATCATAGCTATAAATAGCATAAATCTGTTTATTTTTAATATATTTAACATCAGCCCTATTTCTAATAAAACCAGAACAATTCAAATTATCTATTATATTATGTATTCTTTTTTGTAATGCTTCATCAGAAAAATGTCATATAAATATTCGATCCATTAGTTACCGTTTGAAATTTGACCCTTTCATGACTAAGGGAAACATTTTCCCCCATTTTAAAATTGGTGATTGTTGTATTTAATTATGACCTTAGATATATTTTAATACAGAAAGTCAAAATGATATGCATGTCAAATGCAATCATGTTCTATTTTGTTTTTCTAATTTGTTGTTACATGAACAATTAGGGGGAAAAAAACTATTGAATCAATTGATGACAATAATAAAACATTGGCTGGCTGTACTCTGTTATTATTTCAGTTTATTGTGTTGTGTAACAATGATTACTGTATATTTTTTACATGTTTTATGTTATTCAGTAAATATATATTTGTGCAGTAATAAAGTATATTTGAACAAATGAAAACAAATACCTGATAATGACAAATAATTAATTCTGTAGGAAAAGTAATATTTCCTATAAAACTCATTTTTATGTTTTTCTCTTTTTCTTTCTTGTTTTTTTCTTTATTTTACTCCTAAACAAACTAAAATAAACAGTCACATACTAATATATAATCTTACCAACCTTATGGTTTTGTAAGGGTTAATAGGAGCTAATTTAACATTATTTTTATTGACACCAACTTTCTTTAAAAATAACTCTTGTTATATTAGAAATTTCTTTCTGACCATTGCTCACAACTTAAAAGGAATTATTATTCCCAAGATACTTATAAGTTAAATTAATGCTGAATTTTTTTTTCTTGCAATGGCATAATTATTAGGTACCAATACGCTCTCGCTCTCGCTCTCGCACGCACGCACACACACACACACACACACACACACA